>JAHZNA010005336.1:0-14709 GCA_027743935.1 Sinodicranocentrus sp. ZH6 | reverse complement strand
TTTTAGTCATGTACGACTGTCTTCCAAGGAAACTTTTTTCTAGACAAAAGTCATACAGAACTGGATTCGTGGTGGTAGCAGAGATGATGATAACGGAGTGACTTGTGACAAACTGGCAACTAGTTTTGGGTTTTTTTCTCTCTCTCTCTGTATTTTTATTTTAAACAATATCCTTCTTCCATGCATTCATTTTCATTTTTGTTCTTCCTTTCCTCCCGTATTCTTCAAGCTACCGCCGTCATCACATCATGGGTGGCTTTTGGCTTATTTCTTTCTCCTTTTCTCTATTCATGAAGATTTCCGGAGAGGCAGATACAACATGGAAGGAAAAACTTGAGAAGGAAGAAAAGAGAATCTATAAAGATTTAACTTTTTTCTCTCCTCTTCTCCTGACCATATAATGTACATAAAAATACTAAACATTTACCATTTCTCGGATCGTTTACAACTTTTCTCCTTTTTTTTCTATTCTTCTCACTTTGTGAAAATAGACAGAAGAAGTTTACAAGAAAACTGAGAAACCATTAGGTTTCGTTACTTACTTAAAGATGACATGGATAGTTTGTGAAAGAATAAATTGAGGTTTTACTCTGGAAAAAAGCTTTTCTCAAACTCAGCGTCTTTTCCATTTTGTAAAAAATATAAGCTTGTTTCAAATTTTCATGCCCAATTCATGCTCTGCTAGTTAGTCCACTTTAAATGTAAACAGTTTTTCTCTGCTTTGGAAATTATTGAGAGAGAAAAAAGTCGTACAAGAGAACAAAAAAGAGGTCTATATGATATTCTAATATATTTTTCTCTCTCGCCCAATTTAGAAAAAACTTTCTTTTCGGCAAAATTTCCAATTTAATTTAAGCACATTGAATTGAAATCGTGAAACTTTTTTGGCGAAAAATAGTAAATTGTAAAAGGATAAATAGAGAACTCATACATTCGAAAACTTATTCCTTGTTATATTGAGCTTGTTAACGGGTTTCTTTTCTTTTCTAGAGTATTTACACACATCCTTTTTTACAGTTTGGCTCCCTCTCTTTAAAACTTTTTAATGGTAGCGTTATTACTTGGGAATACGGATCACGGGCTCACGCACGTGTGTTTTTGTTATAGCGCGTATATTCGAATTCAAACTTTTCGATTTTTCTCACATGAGCAACTTTTCTCTATGCAAATTTTGTATTAGCGCGGGCGGGCTGTTATCTTCATATTTTTTATCTTTTTTATGCTCGTTTCGAATTTCGGAAAAAAGAGTATGAAAACTTTATTCGTTATTTTCCTCTCGTTTTTCCAGCGGGAAACTTAAAATTCGTGTATTTTTCATTGCTTCTTGTTCTCTCCCTTTTTCTTGTCGTAACTCAAGCCTGGAAAAATTCTGAAAAAGTGGAAACCTTTTTAAGAAGAAGGGCTTTTTCAGGATTTTTTTAATACTCTACTTTAAGGTCATATAATTCAAAAGTCGGGAACATTTTTATGTATCTTTATGTACTTCTCTGCCCTCTCTCAATGTTTCCTTAATACGGTTGCAAATGTGAGACAATAAATGTGTAATGTGCTTTGGCACCATAGAGCACCATATGAGAAGTTGTAGACAGAAAATATACTCTATAGACGTGTTTTTCTCCGCTTTTCGTTCTGGTTGGTGAGTTGATGCTTAAGGAGCTCAGTATTTTATACGAATATTACAGAAGTGCACGTATGATATTAGGTTTTTGTTGTTGGTAGCATCCTCATGAAAAAACTTTTTTTTCCAGCGCGTGTCATGTTTTGTTAAAAAAGTTTTCACTATAAATATAACAAATATGCGGTTAGACTCATTTTGAGAGACGATCCCGAACAATATAACGGACAAGTTTTTTTTCTCTTAAGGGTTTCCTGACTTTTCGATTCTTGAACACTTTACCCTCTTCTCTTGTAACGTTATTATTATTATTATTATTTGAGAATGGGAGAGAAGCTAACCAAGTTTTTTAAACGATCCATTTATACCCAGAAGGGAAAGGGTTAACTCGTATAACCATAAGTAATAATAATTGTGTATCCTCCTCTGTATGAAAACTAGCGTACCAGTTTTGGCTGTCGTTTTTGTGCCAAAAGTGCACCAGCATTGGGTAGCCCATCCTGGTCAAAAAAGTTTTCGATAGCAAAGCAAAAGGGTTTATGTACAATACATACTAATTCAATGCATGTTAGTGCAATGGCATTGAAGAGGAAAAGTCTAGAAGAACGTTGTGAAGTGAAGCAACGAAGCAGAAAGATGATGCAGTAGAGAGAAAGGATGCTCGAGGATATCCCAAAAGTTACAAGAAATATACTGATAGCACACACGAAGCCAGTGTATACATCCAGCTTTCGAGCACAGACCACCCAATGCCCATATAATAGCAACGATGAGGTTGAGAAGACATTGGAATTTTTTTCACAAAAATCCATCCCGGTCCAGAGAGAGAAATGCTTTCCTATTTCCAGTTTATTTCTCTACTATAGTATTTGTTCCAAGGGTGGACAGCCTAAAGGGGAAAATAGGGAAGCAGCTGGAAAGCGTGTAAGTTTTCTCCATATCTTTGTAAAGTCGTGAGAGAGTTTATTACGAGGAAATCCGTAAAATACGCAAAAGGATTTGAGCTCGCTGGATTTATTGCTGCGGAAAGAGGAAGTCGCTTGTTTTGCAGAAAATGATGATCTTGATCTATTATAGATGAGTTGGGTATGCTCTCTCCAGAAGTGGAGTGAGTAATACAAGAATTACTTAAGTTGGAGAGAAATGAGAGGATTGGAATTCTTTAGAAAACATCATCAACATCTCAAACACTGAGAGTTCGAAAAGAGCCTTATTCTCTTTTTCCCCTTTTTTGGGTTGTTAAACATCAAAAGGAATTCGTAAGAATTAAAATCCTCGTTGGAGCCCCGTCCTCGGGAGTAAATATGTGAAAAGAGTCAAAAGTTTGTCTATAATTTTCCCATGAAGGGAAGAGAGATAAGATAGTGAAAAAACTTGTCAATTTTCCCTTTTATCTTGAGGATTTTGTCAGCTGGAACTTACAAGAGTGTATACCCCTTTTCCAGCATTAATCATCCTTGTTCTCAAGTTATCTTTCATTTTTAGCCAGAATTGGAAATCGCTTTGTGCCTCAAGTACATATCACACCGGTGTGCATTATCAGGGAATTAAAATGGCTTGCCAAATGGAGATTTTATCTTGCTACCACAGTTGAAATTTTTTTCGGTTGACTGTGCCCCAGATAAATACTGATTTTCTCTAGCGCGAGAAAATGAAAGGGGAAATTTGGACTATTTTATTTGCTCTCCGAGTTTGGTGGAGTTTTGTCCAAAGTCGAAAATTGTGTGGCGGAATAACGGCAAAGTTTCAAAAGAGGAGAATAGAATGGGAATTTGAAAAGTCAGTGGAGCAAGAAATGTAAATAAAAGGGAAGTAAAAAGAAGGTATATATATATCTGGAGGGAGGTGGATATAGATACAAAATTTAGAGGAAAAAGAAATATCTCCATCTTTGACGATCCAAGTTTCCTTTTGATTTTCTAAAGGAGATATACAAAAGCAGGATTCACTCTTATACCACTTGTTTCTCGAGGAAAAACGTTACCCGATCTGTAAGCTTTTGTGGAGGAAGAAGAGAGAGAGAGTGTGTAACGCGAAATTGTAATCTATACGAGGCACAGTTGACTAAGCAAAATACTGGAGAAAAGGAGGATCTGGTAGAACACGGTGTGGTCTTGTCTGTGGTGTTATGGTGGAAGCTTCAAAGGATACAAAATGAGAGGATGGGATGATGATGATCAGAATTTTGTGGATAGATTCTTGTTTGATTTTGGCATGTTAAGTTTTAGCATTGAAGGCGCTTCGGAAATGAGAACGAGATGTGGTATAGGTTTTCAACTTGTTTTATATTATTTTTCCTCTCTTCCTCTTCTGTCTCAAAGAGAGAGGGAGGTTAACATAATTTGAGAGAGTAATATGCATATTAGCGTTGACTTTTGGATGTTTAGTTTTTTACAGTTGGGTTCACTTTTGGCTAATATTGTGTCGGTGATGACATGTGGTTCAGAGGAGCTGTGGAGGATATCATGTCAAGTTTTGATGACAGAGTGAGGACATTGACTTTAATTTTGGGAGGATGGGAGAATCAGTCATGTGTTAAATGTTAAAGAGATGGAAAGTGTTTACCAGGGTATGTCATTATTAAAAGAGGACATGATTATGTTTCTGGGAATGTCTCTTTTTTGAGAGTGGAAATATTTATTTTGGAATATTTAGTTTGAATAAATATGTAATGGGGTTACTTTAGAAGGATACAATTTTACCATTTGAATTACAAAAGCTAACGGAAGCTGCCACATTCATACAGTTTTGAATGAGGGGGACATGTTTAATTCAGTTGGGTTTGATTCCTGCAGTAGCAATACGGTCTCATCTTCCTTGTCCATTCGATACACATACTTTCATGGAGGTAGCCATTCTGTCTAAATATCTTGTCAACCTGGATCCATTCTCCAGCTTTGATTTTAATCGCCATCCCTTCAAACTTGGCCATTCGAGGGAGCACAGTGAATGTAATTTGTAGAAGGACAATTGCATTTGGATTGTGACAAGGGATGCTTTCATATTGTTTGGGAAATGTTCCAGAAACAGTTTTTTCCTCATTGGGGCAAAACTCTCTGAAAGCATCTCGAGAATCCCAAAGGAACACTTGGTCAATTGACATTAAAGTGAATCTAGAGCAGAGATTTTGATAGCCGAGGAGAACTTGGTCGTTTAAAGATTTCATCAAAAAGTCTGTCGCTTCTTGGACATTTGTGGAGTGGTTCACTTGTAGCTGTATTCTTTGGTGGCATAACCAACACCAGTAAATTTCGATTCCAGCTTGGGTGCAAGTCCGATCTGGAGAAATTTTAAGGAATAAGTTTGTCCCTGGAAGGGAAGAAGACGTTATCTCATTTACGTTTCGGAGCTTTTCTAAATCCATGAAGGACCAAAGGGTTTTATGGAGATCGAATGGGGTTGTCATTATCTCTGAGTTGGCTTTCAGATTTTGGAATGCTTGAGGATACTTCTTTCGAAACCAGGGTGGAAGGGTTATAAAAGCGAGAGGATGAGTGTCTTCGATTTTTCCAGGAATTGAATTTTTATAGACTCCAGATCGGAATCCATGATCGCCTAAAATAATGAGGGCAGTATTGTTGAGCAAATTGGATTGATGAAGATCCTTCAACCACGTGGCTAGAAGGTTGTCATATAGTTGTAGGAAATTCATGTCATTATGGATTCCATGATCCGCCCACAAAAACTGGAAATATCGTTTTTCATTCGTAAACAACTCAGCAATCATTTTCCCATGATGGATCAACGTCTCGAAGGAAAGTCTTGGTCCATTACAGACCCTGGAGATGTTTTCACTTGAATGATAAGAGTCCATTTGAATTTGATAAGGTCGGAAGTAGTAGTCAGTGGGAGGAGTTAAAAAAGCGTTTCTCCAATAAAAATTAAAAATTGACCAGTGGATTTCATCTTCGGCGAAAACTGTGCGATAGCCATTTTGGGAAAAGTTTTTCCAAATGAAGTTGCAGGTATCGAGAAACTGTAAACTCGAATTCTGAGTTATACAAGAATCCTCCAGTTCCTCCAGGGTTAGACCGGTTAACAAAGGAACCAAGTTGGGGATGGTGTTTTCTCTCACTTTATTGTAACCTTTGAGCTCAATGGTGGAAAGTTTGTTGAAAAGGTAAAAACTGGACCGGGGCATTTGTCTGAGAAAATTTAACCTTGAGGTGGAGTCGAAGCCGAGGATAATTACGTTTAGATTGTTTTCTAGATTTTTGCCAGGGTTTGACTTGTAATATTTTTCAATTCGATCTTCAACTTTGGGTCGGTTTGCTACAACGGCGAAAGCATCTTTATATCTGACTTGAGTATCTTCACAGATAATCTCGAAGAATTCAATGTCTTCATATAGTTTTGTGATAGGATCTTGAAGATAGTGACATCGGTCAGATAATCTATTAGCTTGTAGAAGAAAGGTGGAAATAGTGAAAAATTCATGATGTCGCCTTGCTAGTTTTTTCATTGTGAACATTTTAGTTTATATTACGTTACACTCTCTTCCCCATTTCGGTAAAATGTCTGAACACAACAGGGAACCCCTAAGTCTACCAGTTGATGGAGATAACTTCCATTTTTTAATTGGAATGCAATCCTTGACATGTTTTTTAATCTGCTGTGCAATTTTATGCAGTTGACAGACTTAACTTTTGGAAAATGTGATCGTTCAGGGAAAAGGTGAATTTGGTTTGGAGGTAAGCACCGTTTCCTGTGAGTAAGTATAAGAGATGTGGGATTGCTAGAGAATTTCGAATCAGATTAAATTTTAATTATTTTATGATCCACGTGTCGTGGGAGAGGGAGACATACCTGAGTATTTTGTATTCCTGAGCGGAATATGTGTGTTGGCGAGATAGTTTTAAATAGCAAAATATAATAGACGCTAGTAAAATGGCTAGAAGGGATTTTCGAATGTATCGTGTACGCATGGTAGATTTGAATACGCTTTCCATTTCACGTTAATGATTCCAGCTTTCCAATATTCTTGTGTTGCTTATAATTATAGTTTTATATTGCTCTCGCATGATACAAAAATTACCCTCAATCATCTATTGTACACAGATAAGATTCATTCGTAAATATAACTTTCTTTCAACTTTGAACTAAACATATACTACCATTTACCTATTAAAATATTGCACAACTTGGTTTCCCATGGAGCATGGAGCGTCGTTTCACGAATCTAACACTGTCTAAGATTCGCTTTTGGCTTTATCAAAATGATGCTTTTAAAGGATCTTGATGGATTTTTATCAAAGAAAATTCTGAGAAATTGCCAATTGACATTTTTCTGAAAATAGGACGTCACCAGTTCCACGTTTAAAACAACTGGACATTTTTTTCTTATAGTATTTTTTCTAAAGTCCTTGAGTCTGGCTGTTTTGTTTACAAAAAAAATAATCATGCATGATTATCATCAATTCACATTTTTACACATAAAGCATAAAATCTTCCCTAATCAAGAACTCACTGTTGCCTACTGAAAATGACGAGTTCCAAGAAATTCTCCACAAACAACGAGCATCAAGGTGACCTACAATACCGGTCCCTACCAAATCTTCGCATTTACCTCTAATCCTACTCCAACTTCGAGGAATCATTGACGTCGTCGAGCATGCAGATTGTTGTGGTTATTCACGATCCCATGTTGTGCTTGTGACATACATGAAAAACTCCGTTTTCGTTCTCCAGAGGATTTTCGGATGATTTTCTTTCTCCACGATGCAATAAAATCTAATCAGATTTCTATTCATGATAATATAAAAGAGATGCAGTGTGACTGTGTGATTACACCATTTATGATCACAGTTATTACCCTGTAGTAAATTACAATTATTTTTTACTCACGAATACGAAAATGACAAGCAAGGTTGCTACTCACGAAGAAAAGAAACCGGTTAGTCAGTTGTTTACTGTGAGTCGACAATCCATGCAGGTGTGTGGAGAGTGCAGCATGATATGATATGGTCATATTTTGGAGGATTTCATGCATATCAAAACTTCTGACTCAGAAGCTAACTATATGGTTGATTCCGACACGCATTGTGTAGCAAATAGGTTCATTGTGCGGGGAGCAGAAAAAGATGAAGAGTGGAGATATTAAGAAGCATTAATTTTAGACAGGAATTAGGATCCTGAAAATAAACTTGTTTAAGATGCCAGCAAAGGATCTTCACGAGTGTGGACGAAATGATACTTGTTATTTTTTCAAGAGGGGCACCTGCCTCAACGAAGTAAATATGAGCAACCTAGCTTTGACGTAAGAAGAAGGATGGTGTCATCGTTATAATTATCTCGTGGATAATTAATGGAGATGAAAATCTACCTCCATGTAAATTGTTCGCTTGTAGAGGAAAATATAGCTAAAGAGAACATCATCGTGAGTCATAAGTGGATACATTGAAAAGATGCTGGTTACAGAAGCATTTATAATCTGAAAGTCTTCAAAGATCACTTCAGTTGGAGAGTGAATCTCATGCAAGATAGATCTCGAGATTTTTTAAGTGAAGTTAAGAAAATGTTGAAGTTTCTAGCCTTCAGTTTACTTGTTGCTGGCTGTTTAGCTGCACCACAACACAGTCCACCGCCAACACCGGTTTTGCATCCGAATACAATTTACTTTGTAGTTTCAGCAGAGTAAGTGACAGAGATTTGATATTTACAAAAATGCTTACATGCTTAATTTGAGAGAGATTATAATCATAAGAATTTTTTTATATAAATAGGAATATTGCCGGAGATGCGAGTGACAGGGATGGAATTGCAGATCCATTTGTGAAGGTTTACACTGGAGAAAATCCCGGTGGTGTGAACCCAAATGTGACAGATTTGAAAATGTTGGATGTATCAGAAACGATTGAGAATCAGAATAACCCAAAGTGGAATAAAGTTTTTAAAGTAGATCATACCCCAGGAAAAAATCAGGTTTGTTAATTTCCGCGTCGTCAATAAATTTACCATTGAATCTTTTATCTGCGGTCGTGCTAGATTAGTAAGCAATCTTATTTGCAGTTACTGTTTCTGGAAGTCAGAGATCACGATCCAATCAATCCTGATGATAGCATTGGAGAAGCCTACATCAACCTTGATGACTTTGTCGCAAAAAATACCTACACTAAAGAACTTTCAAAGGCAAAGTCTGGCTCTGTCACTGTTACAAGAACTAGTCCAATCAAATTCGATATCCTTCTCAAGTAAGTTATGATTTATGAACGTATCTTATAACATGTTCCTAGCTTAACTATGATAAGCTAAAATAAATATTTTTGAACTTATTAGGGATGCCCCAGCCATGGACGAGTTTGGTGGTCTCAGCGATCCTTACGTTAAATGCTACTTTAGAGTCACCAAGGGTGGCAAAGATTGGAAATTCTACCAGACTGAAAGAGTTGACAACGCTGAGACGGTAACTTGGGAGGAAATTTATTTCGAAAATTACCAAAAGGGCACAAACCAGGTAAATAGAGTGAAACATGAATTTTCAGAATGTATTAAATACTCCCTTTCAAAAACAAAAGTTATACTGACTATTTTTTAAAATGATTCCAAATAGTGGCTCCACTTCCGTGTTAAAGATCATGACAGCATTACCGGTGATGATGATCTTGGAGAAACTTACCTGGAAGTTGACCCCTTCCTAGCAGGAGGCAAACCTGTGACCATGAAAATCTCTGACAGTACAAATGGCACTTTGACTATTACTCCACGTGTTAAATAAACACTTACGATTTTGTGCAAAATAAACTTAAGCATTACAAATAAAACCGATTTGTTCAATATAAAATGGTGAATACTATTATTATTCAAAGCAATGCAAATATATATAACAGTTTAGTTGTTACCCCATATGCACACAAGTTCTAAAAATATCTGTGCATCAGCATTCATATAAACTGGAATATTTGCAAAAATCTAAAAAATTACTAATATTTTATTTTCAGGCAAATTAAAGAATTTGCATCACCCAATATTCAAATAACATTTTAAAAATACTTACGATTAGTCTCCGAGATGGTTTTGTAATTTAGCAAATGGGACATGCAAGTGTGAATTTATGACTACGACATAGATTCCATACCTACCAGAGGTTACCATACTATACTATATGGTTAAATTTGTTGACAGATCTGGTTTCATCCGGCATGCTTACTTAGAAAGATGGGTTCATTGTGCGGAGAATGGGAAAAGATGAACAAATGAGATTATAACGAAAAACAAATTTCGAACAGGAATCGTGCATATGAAGCCTGAAAATAAATCAAAGTAGTGCCACTTGTTACTTGTTTTAAAAAAATATTAACCTGTCCCGCACACAAAAAGTGCCGGTTCAGAAAGTATTTATAATAAGCAATGATCTAAAATATCACTTCAGTTGAAGAGCAAATCTCATTCAAGATAGATCTCGAAATTTATACGTGAGTTTGAAAAAAATGTTCAAGTTTCTAGGATTAAGTTTACTTCTCAGCGGGTGTTTAGCTGCACCGGAAACTTCACCAACAACGCCGATTTACATACCAAATGAAATTACATTTGTAGTTTCCGCAACGTAAGTGAAGCCAATTAAAACTTTTTAGCATTAATAATATTTATTCGTTTTGTGGGGTAGTATGAGTTTTTTTTAATTTGGGGGATTTTTTTTGAAAGGAATATTGCTGGAGATGTTACTGACAATGATGGGGTGGCAGACCCGTTTGTCAAGGTTTTTACGGCGAGAAAATCCAGCGCTGAGAATTCAAATGTGACAGAGTTGGCATTGTTGGATGTGTCGGAAACAATTGTGAATGAGAATAATCCACATTGGAGTAAAGTTTTTAGGATACAGCACACCCCAGGAACACACCAGGTTTGTTTAATTACACGCCGTTAAAATTTATATTTGTATAAGCATGCCCAACTGCAACCGATCGTTGTGTGGACTGCAGATTTTAATATTGGAAGTCCGAGATCATGATCCAGCCAATCCTGACGATTCAATCGGAGAAGCGATCATCAACGTTGACGACTTCGTTGCGAAAAACACTCAAACAAAAATGCTGGCCAAAGCGAATTCTGGCTCTGTAACAGTTGTAAGAACTACCCCAATCATGTTAGATCTAATCGTGAAGTGAGAACAAAATTCCATTTTTATAAAAGAAAACTTAACAACTTCAACCAATCAGATAAGCTATAATAAGCAAAACTATGCATTTTATCAGGGACATCCCACACTTGGACGAATTTGGTAGTTCAAGCGACCCTTACATCAAATGTTACTTCCGAGTCGGAGAAGGTGGTAAAGACTGGAAATTCCACCAAACCTCTACAAAAGATAACGCTGATACTGCAAGTTGGCTAGAGATTCCTTACGAAAATTACCAAAAGGGAACAAACCAAGTAATATTTGTTTAAATAACAAATTTCCAATTCCCAATATCTAAATCCAAGATGTAAAAATTTAATTGTTCTTTGTTTGAAATAGTGGTTCCATTTCCTCGTTAAAGATGAAGACAGCGTTACAGGGGATGATGATCTTGGAGAAATTTTCTTAGAAATCGACCCCTTCCTAGCAGCAGGCAAACCTGTGACTATGAGACTGTCTGATAAAGAGAATGGCACTTTGACTGTTGGTGTGCATAAAAAGGACTAATTATAAAGTTTTCCATTTATTTATTTACTGACATTTGCATTTGAACATCTTGAACAGTTGATCAGATTATCCCATCATCTATTATCTCACTACTTTAATAAATCTGTGCATAAGATAATAAATAACGTTATACACATGCACCACTTTTACAACTCTCGAAATAAGCCAACATATTTTCCCCGTGATTGCGGAACACCGCTTGGATTGATGTGTTCCATCTGCATGATTCCCCCATATCTTAGTGTATTATGGCACTGCAGTTGTTGTAATATACAAGTTTTGTGGGGATCCTCAAAAGACTCATAAATTATGCATAGCTTTCTCCCTCCATTGCTGTATTCACTTCACTTCATCCCATACTCTCGAAAATCTCTCTCCCACACACAAAGCTCAAAAGGGAATAGAGGTAGGATACAAAAAATAAGTTTTCACTTGTAATTCCATCCACCGCCTTTTGTTGTTTATTTGACCTTTTTAAAGTTTAACTTGTGCTCCAACCACTTTTCCACTCTTTCGAGAGAAGCAATATCTGCCTAAATTATCCTTAGCCTCATTTCTTTCCTCTTAGCTTGCCATATTTCAAATTCAAAATTACCCGCTATCACGCATGACTTCAGTTGAAAAGGTTTACACACATACAGCCTTTTACGAGTTCTCAAATGGCTTCATCTTCTCTAGCTTTAATGGCACCTGTTTTGCAACAAGAGAGCCCATTATGCTCGGAGAATTACGCAAAATCTGCGTAAACAAGTGGGAAAATAGGGCATACCAGAATTTTGCCAGCGAATGAATACAATGCAGAGGGAAGCTAGTGCAAAACTCATTTTTTCGGTTGTGCGTCCTCCGCCATCCATTCCTTCACGTAAGTCGGCAAAGCCTCTTCAAATCCGGGAGAAGTTTTTTTCACACAGATTCCTTCACACAATCTGTGTCACTCTTCTGTACTCTCTTTAGAAGGATGTTTGTAAGGGTATTTCTATCAATGGAAATTGTGGTTTTTCTTCATGATACCAATACCCTGTTTTTTGTGATGATCATCTGATCCACCCAGATACTTTGGTGTTTGTATTCGAGTAAACTTTTTTTTGCCAAGGATTGCTTACGGGATTTTACCTTTCAATCTCTGCCTTTCCATTTTCTCTTTCTAATGTCTGCATCCAAGAAAGGGGTACAGATGGTTGGAGTTTGTGGAGAGAGAAAGGGTTCTTTCATCGTATTTACTTTTATCTGTTTTTGTTTGCCAACCATTCTGGAAAAAAGTGAGGAGAAAAGGTTTCCAATAAAAAGAGTGAATAAAAGTAAGTAACCTGAGGTGATCGGGAAACAAAGTCGTGATCGTGGAGCAAATCTCGGGCCTGTAATATTCTACACTCTTCTTTTTCCCAAGAATATTTTTCTCTTCTCTAAAATGGAATACATATTGCGAACACACATGCGACGATGCGACTACATTTACAAAAACTCCGTTGGTTTTTCTCCAAGAATTGGGGAATATGCGTAATTTCGCACACTTGAAAATGATTGATATTTTCCATGTGTTTGGAAAGATCTTTTTTATGTCCCTATCAGGGAAGTTTTAGGGATATCTTCATAAAATATACGACGTAGGTGGTCTTGCCTTACACATACAATAAGCTATGTAACAGCTCAAGTATGAAAATTTCCCAGAGGACAATGTAACACAGCCTTAAAACACATATGAATCCATCTGGAAGAAAAAGAGTTCTACACCGGAAACGTCATCCCATCACCATATTTTTTCCTTGCTATTTTTCCCCTCTCCTTTATTGATTCGAAGAGTGGGATGGAATCCTGGAGAAGTGAAACAATATGGTTTCCTTTTGGAAAACTTTTCTTTTGTGCTTCGGGTGATTGTAAAAAAAGTTGCCATTTTTTTCGCAACATCCGTTCCCAATTGTTTGGGTGGAATATGGTAAAGAAAAAAGTTGAGAATTTCCAATGCAAAAAAAAGAATCGTCATGTGTGGTCTGGTATATGTAACTCTAATAGGAAAAGAAAAACTCGTTAGAAGCCCATTGGAAGTAGATTGAATTGCATATATGATTTCCCGACATAGCGTCGTCAATCTAATGAGTGGATGAAGCCACATACGCAGCAGAAAAAACAAATACCTTTTTGCTTTCTCTTCTCCAGAATTCGAATAAAATGAACAAAACTGGAAGGAAGAATGGAAAAGTTGAGAAATGTCTTTCATTCGAGTACGCTCCAAGCAAACATCTATTCATCAAGAGTGGCAAGCTGGAGCTGGTGGAGAGAGAGAGCTACAAGGAAAAACAACTTTTTCTCCAGACCGGAGCAACCCGTCATGTTTTTCTGTTTTTGTTTTCTTGTTTCCCCATTTATTTTCACCAGCTTGTATTGTCCGCAAGCTCTGCCTTGTTTTACATACAAAGCGAAATATAATATCGTATATTTTCGAACTTGGGAAAAAACGGTGACGGGAGCTCTCTATGAAATTTATAACTTTTTAGGCAAGACATTTTCTTCTTGTGTGTAAAATGTATCTAAACATTATGCATGCAAGTTCCTCTCCAGTTGGGTGGTTTTCACTGGCTAAAATCATTACGTGTGTGGGTGCTTTGTGGCTGGGTAGTTCGCTCATTTGCACAGGAATTCATAGCTTTTTTTGTTTACAATGTGGGATCATTCGGATATCACGATGGCGGATATTAAATACCTTTCCCACTTCATCCAATTTATTTATTTTTTACCCAAAACGCAAAATTAATATTGTAACAATATTGTAATAACATGTTAGAGGGGGAGAGCAGCAGTTTAAAATTTCGTAAAATTTGAATGAGCCCTTTAAACTGAAAATGTGAATATCCTTGTCTGTCCTCCTTTTTCCATGAGAAATGCTCCCATTGTCTTTGATGTATGCTTTCATTACACAAACGGCGAGCTTTTGTCTTTCCCTTTTCCGTTTTCAATGGGAGCTGCTTGCGTATGCCTACATATAATTCTCTGAGGTTGTTAACGAGGAGGGAGGGAATGTGTGTTCCGGTTTGGGGAAAAGTGTATTTAGGTATTAAAGTGTTATGTCTGTATAAAGGAAATTGTGTGGATGTGGATATATGAATATAAATATATTTTGGGTGATTGCATATGGCTTTGTGGTAAAAACCATGTCGTGATAAATTTGCCGTTTGAAACGGAGAGATGGAAATTGATATGGATTTCGGGATATTCAGTGTTTAGCTGAGTGGCACACATGTAGCTGATATATTTTGTATGAGAAATATGAGGAGGTGTTTAAAACTCTGAGGGATATTGGTTTCTGGCAAATGAGAACAACTTACAGATAACTAGGATGAAAGTTATTGTTTGTTAAATGCTTTACAATTACTCTACTGGTTATACAACTATCACTGTAGGATTTTTCCATAAACCTAACATTTTTTGACGACGTTAAAATCATCAAATTATTCGTCATTGAAATACTTTTATGGTA
>JAHZNA010005335.1:0-17802 GCA_027743935.1 Sinodicranocentrus sp. ZH6 | reverse complement strand
ACTTCATCACTGAATCAATAAGTCAAAATACAACTAGGTGAACCTCATTTCTCACTCAATTGTAACCGTAGGCCCACATGGTCAAATAAAAAACAATACAAATACATACACATATATATCATATATGTTCATATGCAGCTTCTCGTAGTAAGTACGAAAGAAGTGAAAGAAAACTCCCTGCCCTCTCGGTCTGAGATCCACCATGCATCTACAAGTTGAGAAACGTAAAGCAAAGGAGAGAGAACTATATGCGTGTACGTCTCTAAAATATAAAAGTGGGTACTGTACACAAACTTTTAATTAAGCTCACTGCTATTTTAAATCCTAATGGAGTTATAAAAGCAAATAGTCATTATTACATATTACATTTTAATTTAAGGTCGCTCATCCTCCTCTCCACGTACGCATACAAGTATAGACGTGCACACGTACATGAAAAGTGTGAATCTCATTCCCTCCCCATCATCGTCTAGTACTATAATTCACCAACAAGATCATGTGATGATTTTTATTAGTAAATTTCACCTTAAGTCCGCCTGACTCATTCATTAAGCCTGACTTAGGCCAACACCGTAGAAGCAAGGTAGCATCAAACATGAGGTCAGTTCTGAAGCACATGCAGCCTTGATCTTCATTCAACAATTTAACATGATAATACCAAAGCCAAAAATTCTTTCTACATGATACGATTCTGATGATAATGTGTACATGCACATCTGATGATAAAAAAATGTAGACAATATACGTGTACCTTACAATTTTCTGAGGAAAAGTCGAGGCGGAACAACGAACAATTCAACGGCAAAAGTTACACATCAGTAACACGCATGCCTGTTTGTGAGGAAAATCGTAGGATTTTCACGATTTTTTTCTGTTCCGTCAATTCAGGAATTCTCTTACAAATCAATTTTTATGCATGTTACAGCCACAACATCTATCACCACAATGCATGTTGTACAAACATGAAAATTTGAATTTGAATGGGCATACCATAAGTGTTTTTAGATTGTGAAAGTACATACATGGCATGGTATGTGCAAATGTTTGATTTGGTATTTCAACAATTTAATGGGTCACAGCACAGCGCATTGATTTCCGGAGTCAGGAATGCATAGCATGGTTCTTAAGTATGAAAAACACCTGCTGTCGTTGTCAAATACAAATAAAAAATTAGGCCTGGCAATTTGAGAGTACATTTGTGGCTTGTCAATTTCGGACGTGTAGCACGTGCATTTTTAAAAAAAGAAATCAGAGTCAGCACGCACAAAAAGTTAAGAATAAAATTTTATATCAATGTCATATTGATGAACATAATAATAATTTCCTTCAAGTTTCCAAAAGAAAGTCGTGCACTACAAATTCCGTGAAATCCACTACAAGTTCCTCACTTTCCAATTCATTGGCTGTCAGATCAGAACCAACAACACGGAATTATCAGATATACTTACAACGTGTGATTAGTTCTACATTGGTAATAGTGCCAAATAAACGAAATTTGAAGCGTAAACAGCTCAAACCTAAAGTTATCTACAATTTGCACACATACCACAATAAATGTAGGCACGTAATGCGATCCGAGTTGAGGTTGCTTTTACAGTTTCCAACACATCATAAAGAACGCCATTGGTACTATTGGTATTACAATTGTACAGCCTCAGAAAAATGGGTTAGTTCTACATATTCATTGAGATTGGTAAAAAGGCAATATTTTTTTTCCTTTCTTCCCCACTCGGATAGACATGCATATTAAATGTTTACGTACGAAAAGATAAGCCGAGCTGCCAAGTGAAAAGACTGTTTAATGCAGTATACATATAACTAAACGGTTGTGACTAGCAAAGCTTACTGGCGAAAAACCCATTAATTATATTTGTACCAGCTCAACAACTCGACTTCACTATCGCCTTCCTTACCACTACATCTTTATCTTCCTCTTCTTTTTCATCTTTGGCTACTAGAAAACACAAGTATTCATGATAACAAAACGAATGAAATGTTTTTTGTGGGTTGTGTCCTCAAAAAAACATAAGGTGAATTGGATTTGTATGCAAAGAGAATGTCAAATTGACATACTTTACCATTAAAAACATCAATCAGCCTAACGAAACGGAATAAAGTGGCCATTCATCTGCCCATCCATTCATATGCTTATATGATATGAATATGAGTGAGTAAAGTTCTTTGCATGAAAGAAAAATTTGAAGCTGTTAAGAGTAAAACAAGATGAAGGTGAAAATTAATAAAGAAAAGTGGAAGATATTGAGTGAGCAATAAAGTGACCGACCACCTGCTGGTTTTTTCATTTCTTTTAAGGGATGCGCTTCAACTACATATTGAGAACCACAATACATGACTTCAGGCGGATAACGTCTTTGAATAAATAATAATGCCTTTCCGGAGGCATTTCTACTTTTTCCTCTTCCTTCAGCTCACAATCACAGCATCTCCAATCATGCGACATGCACCGTGTCCTAAAATGACTATAACTTGTTTCTATAAATAACCATGATACTATGAATGCCGGGCGTGACAATCACGATAGCATAACAATCTATTCTGAATTCAAAATTCAAAAAGATAGATATCAACACTGTCCTGACTGTAATTATTTAATGATTAGCAAAGCCTTGTTTTATTCGCGGAACCACCACGGACGTGTGGTCATTACTTCGGCCCTGTGGTGGTTAGCGGCATTTCTTAACTAATAAGAGTAGACATTGTCGAAGAAAGTATTCAGATTGTCTAACGTGCCACCTGCGCGACGACAGCAAAAGAGGATTATGTATATTTTGTTATACAAAAAAACCCATTTTTAAGACCGAGAGTAAACACACCGCACCAAGTTAATGCTTTTCTAGAGAAGTACTTGTCATCATGACACATTTTTCAAAAAATAAATATCCTCCGACTAATAAAACTCATCCAAATAAGGGGTTTAAAATGCAAGGAACATACCAGTGTGCTACATTTTTATAGACTCTGCATACATCAAGATATGTACTTTACAGATGGTCTACTTACGGTTTAATGTGTATGTAATCATATTTGAAGAAACAACATTACAAGACTGGTTTTCTTTGCTTAGATGCTTTCCTCCACATACAAACACATTAGTAAAAAACTCGTAGTATGATCGTCAGACGTTTGTAATGTGAAGGTGAAAAGTTAACTTGAACAGAACTTGAAGCTTTCATACACACAGCTCTGTGCAACTAACTTAACCCATGCAACTAACCAGTAGCAGCGTCTGACAGTAGTTTATCTATGTAAGCAGACTCTATGCGTTTTGTGAATTGCGAGCACTTCTATGTTTATTCTCAAGCGCAACTTATTCATTCTGCAATCTGTAATCCGAATTAAAGAGCAATCATATTATACCATAATGAAACACCAAAGAACCTTTAATTGTGAGATGATGCGCGCACCTGTGTACGTAGAATTTCCCTAACGGAATCTTGTGCAATGCAACTTCTTTCTTTTGCTAAAAAGTTTGCATTTCTTCTCTTATTTGATATGGTTTCACGGTTTTTCTATTACACAGCATCACGATGCTTCTGTTGCTTGCTACTGTGCAGAATAGCTAGTGTGTAGTTTTCTATTGCGTGGCTTTACAACAGGCTTCTATTTTCACTATATTATGAAGGTATCATCAGATGAGGCTAATAAACGTATCAAACACAAACCTAGTCATAAATCACACATTAAAACAACGAGGATGGTTTTCAAGATGAGCATGAAACTACAGGACTATAACATCATTATAATTTTACACTATTTATTTACGCCCTGTTTCAGACCAGGTGTGATCACTATCAAACTGTTAAAAGAACCAAAATAAAACCACACCGTCTTATGAAAAAGTGCAGCCTTGTCTTGTGCAGTTTATATGGTGAACTATAATTCTTAAAACAATTACATGCTCATACACAACTCACTCAACTCTCTGCTGTGCTTTCATTACAAGTGCACAGTACACATGTAACTTCACCGACAACCCACAGCAGTTGTGTCATCAAATAGGACATGGTACAATGAAAGCCATTACAAGAGAAACAAAAAGACAATGATTTTGCACCGGGTTTGAAGAGAAAAGGGTTTCAAAGAAGATGAGATAGCAGGTAAAGTTATAACGTACAAAAGGGAGCTTGAGAAAAACCGGCACAAATCAAAAATGTTTCGTAAAATTTACAACCGTAAAATTGTCACCGCTTACCGTGGTAATATAACTGAGATCTGGTTAATGACACTGTCACAAACAACACAGCTAATGTCAACGTCCAAGAGAATTTAAGTGGATTCATGACTCCTTCTGCAATCAAATTCCATGTAAAATATGTAAACGAATAATACGACACGACGAAATAAAATTAACCAGCATAGTTTGCTGCGATCATGATGAAAAGCGGATCTTCATGAAAACGGAAATAAAAGTACAATTTCTTACTTCATAACTCACGGGAAACCCGGAATCATTTCAGCCTTTGCCAATATTGCCGTATAATTATAGGTCCGATCCTTATATCCATTTTTAGCCATGCACAAATTCACTCATTTTTGGACATTTCTCTTGCCCTTCAAATATTCAAAAACTTTCGATTTCAAGACTCCTAGCACCCATCACTATTTCCCCGAATAATATTTCGTAGCAAACTGTTATTCATCTTTAATTCACTTTAGAGTTTTATAAATTCAATATTATTGGCAACTCGTTTTTTCCCATCGTTTGTTCCTGATTAGCGTCACTGAGCAAACGAAAGATGAGCTCTTACGCAGACTTTATTGCATATCTAAAACCGCTATAAAGATGTTTTGACAAAGAATACACCACAAAAAACAATCCAGAACAGGAAAATTCCTGCATTTTTTTAAAATTATAAATTGAACATGCCTATTAATAAATTCATTCATCCAAAAATTGAGATCATAGGGGAAGAACGGAAATGGAAATCACGGTCACCAGAGCACAGTGTATTTTCTTGGCATGTGAATGCATGACACAAAAATAGTACGCAAAGAAGCATGCACTAATGCATTGAAAAATCCACACAAATAACCCAGCGTCTTTCGGAACTGTCTAAGAAGAAGTGACGAAAGATATTCAGGAACCGAAGATAGTATATAGTTCTTCAGATGCAGACAATCCTATTTCCCCACACGATCTTTCAGATCACCACGACTGCATCACTTTACCTAACCTCTGGATTCGTCACTGTGTAAATGAAACAAATGAAGAACAAGTCAGTGTTGAGAGAGCCTTGCCTACCTCACACTTTGCTTGTAAACCAACAACCAGTGAGTTAGTCAGTCAGTAGAAGCATAAGGGAATAAGAGTAACAAAGCCGAAGGCTTCCTGCGCTTCAGATATGTAGGTCCCTTTCTTTCTTCAAGCGCAAGCTTTGCAGTTGGTTGGTATCATCCTTAGTTCAGTGCGACGCAACGCGTTCGCCAACTATTCAATAAAAGGTAAAACGCAACTTCATGTGAAACATACACCACACACACATTGTGTATGCATGCATGTAATATGAATTCTTAAGTAGATTAACTTCTTGAGCTGTTAAAGAAGATGAACATGAAACTAATACAATCACACATTATGCTGCTACTATATCATTCAAGCAAGATCTATAATATGTGTAGAATCTAGCTAGCTAATGTCTGTAATAACATGGTAGAAGATTTCTGTGGTGGTGTGCGAAGATGATTGTCAGGTTTATATATACGCAAATGGCATAAAGCATATACTTGAAAAACCACGCACATCACACTTGCAGATACCAAAACTCAATACAAGTTCTTGTCACTTGCAGGTCCTATTCGTAATATGAAGGAGTACAATAAATGGGTGCAGTTGAATCCGCGGTCAGCGTGATGTGAGTGGGAAGACGATATTTCGAGTTCGAAGTAAATTGATATTAAGATGTTCGCCGCTGATGGATAGTAAAGTTCAAGTTGGAGAAGAGATGCATAACATGCAGAAATGCTTAAGTTTAGTTTTGAACGTATGCATTTTGATATCGAATTTACTACCCGTTTGCATACTATACTCTTAAAGGGCGTGAGTGCTTGGTATCAGCTTATGTATACCTGCTTTACATGCTGTAGTGGAGGTTGGAAAAGCGTATCCTTGTATAACATGTACCTTTAGACCAGTCCTAAAAATCAAGAGGGAAAGCTAAGTTGTTTAATTATTCTCTCATGCAAAAGAAAATTTAATCAAGTCCAAGATGCAGACGCCTTTAAAATCATCGTAATCATGCAAAATCGTGAATTGTGCAAACGATTTTCTCATCAAAACCCAGCCAGCAGAAAATACTTTTAATTTAAGATAATTTGGTATGAAAGTTTCCTACTTGAAAGAATTTCGATTTCATGTAAGCGTAATTCAGTCACATCACATCAAATTATGAATGATAGTAGTCAGTTTGAAGAGTCTAATGTTTTCATGAAGTCTGTATCTGTAATATGTAAAACACTCTCAAATGGTGAGAGAGCAATGAGCGATTTCGAACAACTGTGTTTCATTCACTTAATGAGCTCCTTGAAAAGGCTGTATTTTGACAAAGTATTCTTATTATTCTTTCATTCCTTCCACCCACCAAATTCTTTTTGGTTGGCAGTGAGTTCAGTTGTGGTTGAGTTCAGTGAGTTCAAAACAATTACTGGTTACCTTCAACTAACTATCGCTAGATTATTAGACATGCGAATGCAGTTTGGTAATCAAAATTTGATTATGAAATGCACATAATGAGTATTAGCGTAATGCCTGAAAATTTGAGATGACCTCCGGAAAAAAATATTATGAATGTCATATTATGAAAATGAAGTAGCTAAAAAGTGCTAAATACGAAATACGAGTTTGAACTTCATAGAAACTTTTATTTCTATATGAATGACGTGTTTAACTGGACGGGAAACAAACGAATAATAACAAAAAAAAATCAAACGAGCGATGAGATTTTCTAACATTATTTCAACTCCTTTTCTTTCTTACTGTAGTTGGCGTAATCGAGTAGTGTTATTTTGTCGGATAAAAGACATTACTTATTTCTTGCAATGATTAAACTCATTTCTTGAAAACGACAAGAACCACAACGATTCCGAATTTTGTAATTAAGTGAAAGCATTAATTGAAAAAGTTTTATTTTTTGTAAGATAATTTGTTAATCTATGTCCTACAACGAAAGGCCCAACTGAGCCAGAAAATGTTTACACTTCTTCGACGACGACGGTTTTGGCGTTTCCACCATTTCCAATTCTTTTCACGACACCATTATTTGGTCTACCACGAACGATAGTTGGAGCAGAAAATGTGTAAGATTTCATAGCTAAAGTTTGACCATTATTTCCACCAGGATTAGTCCGAGTCCTACTACCGTCGATTAACGCTTTGGCAATTCCTTCTGATATTAAATTTCCAACTTCTCCATGCTCGCTACTGCCACTACTCAAAACACAACTAGAATTGACAGTTGAGTCTCTGGTTGACTCTTCACTTATTATTGTACAAACGTCACTTGCATTTAAAATAGTATTTAAAATCTCATCACCATTCTCCGATATTGAGGGTGTTTCAGCAACCACGACACCCTCACTCTTATTTGGTAATAATAGCCTAGCATTTTCTTTATCATCCTTATCTAATAACAGTCTCATTTTATTTAAATCTACACTAGTTTCATCACACACTTCACTAACTACTTCACATTTTACATGCGTTTCTGACCCCTCTGTCCTCTCAACTTTCACCAAACTCAGATTCGGTGCACTACTACCAGACTGAGGAGGTTCGGCGGATATGGTAACAGAAGATCCACAATCTTCCATTATTTCACCAGAATCTGGAACATCCAAAGACGAGAACCAGGGATCTGCATCCATATTAAATCCGAGGTCACTACTATTCAAATCCATTAAGTAGGAGGAATTAACCAAGTCTGCATTAGACTCATCCAACAACATAGGTTCACTTGAACAATCTGTGTGCAGTGGCAACGGATCTCCTCTAAGAGGTGGATCGGATTGAAGACTGTGCGCGTTATAAACTAACGGTGGATCACCACCTGACACAACAACACCCACGTATGAACTCTCTGACGGCAGAATCGGAAACTTGGACAACATATCTCCATCTTGCTCTTCTAAAGATGACTCTACTTCCAGCGAAGTTTCTGGTAAACTCTCAAACATCGGATCACTATCCGAAATGATTTCCGGTGTTTTAGGTCGATAATGTATACTGAAATAGTAATCATGCCTGAATTCTTCTCTACTCCTTTTTATTTCCAACATACTAAATATTATCACATGAGCAAATACTGACCAGCCTAGTTGGGGTGATAGTGGATGCGCGACAGGAGAGGGATATGGGGAGGCTTCGGTGGGAGCGTCAACGCTTACTTCTGTGTTGACCCCTTGCGTATTATTTGGACACGGGATTGCGCTTAGATTTCCCGTAGTACTATTTGACTCCGTGTTTTCATTGACCAAGGAGCGCCAAAAGTCATCGCCACTGCGACAATTGATTCGGTCCAACACCATACTGAAAGTCAGAAGTACTGTAAGTACAGATGCTACCCAAACTATTTTTTCACTATACCATTTATGCATGTGCTTAGCCTTGACAAACCTGTCGGAAACCCTTTGCCAGAACAGTAATTACAACTAACCGCCAACAGAAGCAATATTTTTTTTAAAATTTTGATAGCTTACCGGCCACCACGCCCAAGACGTCGTCTTGAAAATCCTACGAATCTGTAGCCATTCTTGTTATTATTGTTGTTGTTACGCAATGACGTTGGATAGAATCTAAAACGTTTGTCACCAATGCCTCCTTCATCCTCTGCGCACCATGGCCAGCCGCCGTTTTCTACAGGCTATAAATAAACAAATTTTAACATAATTAGGCTAAGTTGAAAGTGAATTTTACTTAGGTAATTATATTTGCCACAGTTATGTACGTAATGGAGTTATAAATTCGCAAACAACACTCAACAACAGGTTGGTTGCATTGCAGTGATGTACCAAAAGCACTTACAGACTGATAGATGCAACCAGCTTTCCGCCTAAAAGTAAAAGGCCCTTCATCCTCCTCCTCCTCTTCAGAAGGAGAAGCTGGGGGAGCCATTTCCTCTTCCGACGAAGCAGCATCCATTTCCATCCCAAACCCCTACAAAGCAAACCAAAACGCTTGTTCAACCACATGTTAAATATCCTAGGATTGATAATGCCTAATACAGTGTTTCAAAAATGTACCGGTAGGTTGGGATAGCCCGGAAGAAGCGAAGAACTGCCTGAAGCAGCGGAAGCTGCGGAACCTTTAGTAGAACTTTTATGTCGTCGTTTTTTGTACTGTCGTTTTTCCTTACGGGTAAGCGATGATAGAACAGGATCCTCTTTAATCCAACTCAGAGAGTTAGGCTGGAATATAGGCGTAAAAGCAGGTCTGGCGGGGCGTTGCTGTAGAGCTTCAGAAACTATTTGGCCAGAATAATCGCCAGCCTGATACCTACACAATCAAAATTAAAATGACTCATTAATACTCATGGACAATGGAAAAACAAAAATGTGAATCAATATATGAACACGTGTCTACGTACTTGGGGTATCAGGGGATGTTGCTGTATTTTAAGTAAACCTCATGATAAAAATCAAATGTCTACCGATATGCCGTGTACCAGAAGGCTCATTCTCTGTACACCACATTACCGTTTTAAGCCGTTTATTGAGCCAATAATCATAAACGGCAATGATGAGATCATCATCCTCTTTAATTAGAGCTTTGGCCTCTTGAAGTGTCACGACGGTTTGACCACTGCCTTTTTCTAAGCGGTCCATCATTTCTTCAAACTATCAACAAAGAGAAGCAAAAAAAATATTCAAATGAACAAGACCGGCACAAACATGCATTTCAGAAAAATATTCCTCTCCAAAACATCAGAAGTTTTGCAATTTTTTTGTAACCTTATCTGGAGTTAATTCCAGGCGAGTAGCTTGCGAAGTCACCCAAGCTTCATCTTCGGAATCCATGTCGTAATCTGGAATGTCGGCTTCCATTGAGAATGCTGGATGAAAACAATAATTATACATACATGCCAAACACGAACCTATGCATATAGTGTATGATAAATTAATTCATTAGAACTCACGCTGCATATAAATGAGCTGTCTGGGCATTTTAAACGTGGGGGGATATAGTTCACTGTAATATGCTAAATCTTCTATATCAAAAACTTCTGGGGTCGGAATTACAGTACCCGAACATATTGCTCGCTGCAGATGGTGTTCCTGTTAAAAAATAAACATAAATGCATGAGAAAGATTGGTAATGTCATAATATAATGTAAAGTATGAACATTAAAACTAGAGTATATCATGAAATTGCCGAACACATCAATCTTTACAACGAAACACAAGCTAATCATGAATGGATTGAACCGCCGAACCGGACCGGATCTAATGGAACAACGAAACAAGTAACCATCAAAATAATTTGCTCGATACCATTCCATAATTTCCATAACCCATTCCACATCGCAAAAAAATGGCAGACGATAAGTCTTGCTGGATAATTATAATAACGTAGTACAGTGATTCAAGTTCATCATATCATAAAATATGAATTCTAACTCCCGTTTATTTGTTTTATCAAGCCAAATGCTAACGTTATTGAAAGCATACAACATCCGAGACTCTTTTTTTCCCACACGTAGTAAGATGGACAAGAAAATTTAATAATTTCACAAACAAAACTTTTCTAGCAGTTCCTTCGTAGCTTCTGCTTATACATGATGATGCGATATCCCCGCTATCAATACTTACGTAGAATCAGCAAGGAAGGTAAGGTCAAGGTCAAGTAATAAGAACAAATGTATACATTTTACGATGCTGAAACTGCAGACAGATGCGTAATGTGTAAAATCGAATCAACACCTTGAATGGTGTGCAATTGAATAAAAGAACAACTATGGAGAAGCTAGAGGTCTTGGCAAAAATTGAATTGCTGTCATCAATTATTAAGGTTTTTGATTTTTTGTTTACGGCTCATCAAAGTACACATTCAGCAGTTTTGACGGACAGCGCAGAAACTACATTTGTCTACAAGTAATTATAAAAAATAATTGACAAGAACACATGAAATGATGAAACGATAACTTGGGACAGGGGCACCCAGTGTTGGCGTGTGTAATGTGTACTTGTTTCCGATAATGTACTTTCATACACTGGAAACTGGAATTAGAATGATTTACTACCCTGATCTTTTTGTTTTCCGCCACTACGTAACAGATCAACGTTCCATTAGATCGGAAGAATTGTAAAATGAAAGAAAATGTATTCCTCAAACGTCATTTAAAATAGTCATCGTATACATATGTTCTATTACACCGTTGTTGAAACCAACATTCCATTGTATAGGATCCTATTGCTAAATGTGTAGCATTAGTATTTCAGAGGAATGTCATATCATATGTCATGCACCGCATCATGCAGCCTTGAATCTTACGTGAAACTTAACTTATACCAAGTCAGTCATAGGCATTGAAGTAGAAACTTTCACGAAGTCTGACATGTCGATATTCAGAATGCTGGTACTGTTAACATATTATTACTTTACACAAGACATTGTACAAACTTCACTAACAGCAAATTGGATAGAATACAATAATAAATGTGAGGAGAGAAATGATATTTGAAGAATTAATCACGATTACCGTGGATGATCATGATACCATTTTAAATTATAGTCAAGCTTTCGAAGGTCATCGTCATCAGAAATGATGTACACAAGCTACAAGTTCATCGTGTTTTTTTTAAATTAAGCTTCTATAACATTTAACAAGCTAGAGTAGAGCTGATACAAAATAATGCATTACATTCGAATTTTCCAAAGTAAACGAACCGGAAAGGAAAATCTAATCTGAATTTCATTCCAATTCCAAACATGGAAATATAACACCAAACACTAGAATAGAATTGGAATTTTTGGGTAAAAAAATTTCTCTAGGATTACTAATTTTTATCTTTTTACCCGAGAACTTTTTTACTGTAGTAAAAAGTCCCAGTCCGAATAAAAATATATAGGTAATAGCACACAGTTATAACTAGGAAGTATGTAGTGAATAGTGAAGTAGCACTTTCCAAATATCCGTTTCCAACAATACAAAAGCTTAGGAACGGACCGGCTTTTCACATACGGTTTTTGACATGTCATGTCGTTAGTCTCTAGTAGGCATAGCGGACTTGATTACTATATATGGTCTAGAGGAATTGCAACGCAACGCTAATCAATTGCCATTTCCAATCCATAGGTTTACATAAAAACATTTTCTTCTTCTAATATTGAACATTAAATTCAAGATGCTAAAACTTTTAATCATGCATAAACGTTGTGTGATGATATCGATCTACATTAAATTAAATCAGCATATGCAAATCTAGCATAGCATTGATTGATGATTGTTGTAATTAAAATTGAAATTAATGTTTAATTAGACAGAACGGGGCATGCCATAAACGTAACACAATCGAAGGGTCCCACGACTAGATATGCATATTATTTATTACATATATACAAGAAACAGCTCGTTTCCACTTAGCTACATACCAAAGTAAATTGTCTAATTATCAAAATGATAATGCTACTTCAAATTCAAATTTATACCGGCGCAGGCTCGGATGGTTTTGTTTGGTTATTGGTGATGTAAGTAAAAGTAATCAATGCTCACATTACAGTTTACAGTTCATTAACAGCCCACTTGCTGATATATATAATATCTAGCATCTCTATATGTGACATGCGGACATGCCAAAATCTAGTGACACAAAAATAATTGTAGTCTCTTAAATTTATCTAATACATTATGAGTTGTTGAGTAACTTAAATTAAAATTGTTTTGGTAGCAATGAGCTTCGTGTAAAGCAAGTGAAGACGTAAGTAGACGTATATCAATGACCATATATGTTATGTCCGCCGGATGCCGGTAGGTCAAAGTTTAAAGTTGTGTCATGTGTAACAATCAATACCCACGCATTTTTTATCCCATAAATGTCAACTGTGATTTGCTTATGATATGATAATCCTAATCCTGGGTCCAGTAATCAATATTTACATTTTAGAGTTACAATCAAAATAAGATCAGATGATAGGGTAGTGTTGAGCTATTCATTTATTGATTGTTTTTCTACATCTAGATGATAAACAATGCCACCTTGTACATAGCCTTGCAATGTCAATAAATTGTGAAACCGCATTTATGTTATGATTTTGCTCTCTTGTTTATATTTGTATTTGTAAGCTTTGTGCAAAAATTCAAATTCTCAAAGCATCAAACAATATCAGCTGCGAACAATAAATCACAGCAGTTTCACGATATCGTATAATAACTCTCCGTGCAAAACAATAATACCCCATCCAAAGCACCATTTCCACTCATTTCCTCGCACAAAGCCTTAACAACATTTAAACAAAACCATAATAATTAAGCATCATATTTATCGAACATCGAAGCATTCTTACCGACTCCTCCTCTTTCTCCATTCCAGTTGGCATTTGAGGAACTGCTCGATTGATAAGCGAGCAGTCCGCTGTTTCCGGGATTTCATCCGCCAGATAAATGGGCAAGGGCTTGCTGGCGTCCAGCGCCCTTGCCCTGAAGGATAACTTGCTCATCTTAAATAAAATTAATTGAATCTGAGCTCCGCTACTGTTTCTCTATCAATGAAGACGACGATGATTAAAAGATTATGTTGCTGGCATCAATGGCTACAGACGGTAGTGGTGTCTTCATCCACTGTGCTATATGGCATAAAAACTCCTCTTTACTTCTTATACAGTGCTGCTGTTAATTTTCGCCTGCTCCACGCACGTCGCCAAACCCAATTTAGCATTCAGCCAGCCCAAGCCACACGGCTGGTGGTGTGCGCTTTTCGCTAAGATTTTCAACGAGTAAAGCAGGCTACCCCGCTTGCTAGTTTGCATGCGGATTGAGCAGTAGTCGCACACTGGGCAGAGGACTTGCTACCCCTGTTTTTCAATGCCTTGCCTTGCTTCACTCTCTTCGCAGTAGCACAACGACGGCTCGAGCTCGATGCACCAAGCACACTGACTGGACTACTATATATGTATGTATATACAATACACCGTATAACGAGGCTCGATTTGTACACGTACTATATGGATATATATATGTAACTACGTCGTAGCAGAAGTTGATGATGATTTTCAATTTTTCAGGGGATATTTGGGGGGATCTCCTTCAGTGGACAATGAATTTGCCCAGCCGCTGGAGCGGCACACGGCCGCAAAAAAAATGTCACTGAATATCAGTCACTTGGTCCCCATGATTAGATCACTAAAAAGGTCACAAGTTTCAAAAAAATTGAAGAAATTCACTCGTCTCCAACACAGTCCAAGTGTCTTTCAGCACTCTCCTCTGTAGAGGTTCTTCTCTCTTCAATGGCGGACCCATCATCGACCACGCCACGTCTTTCCTCTTCTTCACACTACCACTGTGGTCAGCAGGGAGAAAATAGGGTATTTTTTAATTTTCAAAAATATGACTAGCACATCATCACCTAGTTTTGCTAATGGAGTTTCCAAATATGATGTTGAAAATTGGATGAAAATTTGAAAACTATTTTATTTTTTGAATGGGAATTTCATTTTCTGTTTGGGTTTTAGGCTGACTATCGTGGCTTCTTCATAGTTGAGCCTGTTCGGCCTTGGGCCGTGGCAGGTGGCGCTTGCTGTGTTGATTCTCCCTTTGTGCTATTCCGTATTCAGTAATGCTTTTCCTATTGCATAGAATGACTACACACTCTATTCACTATATGTGTATATACACATTGCTATATAAGCTACCACACAGTCTCGTATATGGTAGTAGCTTACTTTATATACAAAACACTGTAAAGGATATTTTCCAATTTTCCTGGGGCAGACTGAAACACCCAGATATATAGCTAACGCGTTTGGCCACCTAGCTTGTTTGGGTGCGCTCCCTTGCCAAACTACTGAAGGAATGCTGTTCCCTTGCCCTGCATGTGTATTCTGCTCTGATCTCTAGAGCCAGCCCACTTGACGAGTAACGAGCGAGGGAACAAGCTGAAATACATAACAGGTATTTGACGCATACAGAGCCGACTCCGAAACTCCTGCCTTGTCTGTACGATTCCACAAAGGATGGAAACTTTTATGGAGCTGTATTACGTTCATCGTTTTTTCGGTATGTTGGATGGAGAGACAGCAAAAAACTAGAATGTTGTTGAGAGAGAGCTCGATGTTCTTGGCTTCGCTTCGTTTTTCCTCTTCTCTCATGTCCTTTAATTCTGTTTCAGAAGCTTCCCAGTATCCGACGAACATGAATATCAGTCGGCCAGAGTTGGAGTAATTGTAAGGATATATTTGCTCAATGCTCATGTCGTCTGTGTACTATTAAAGTTGATGTTGGATGGGATGTTAGGGAACAAAGAAGAAGTTTTTTTTACCACTGTACGTTTCCACCAATTCGTCTTATGTATTTTACTGAATAGGATTATCATCGGTGGAAATACTGAACGAAACAAGAAACAAGTCTACTTCTAGTCTGGTCTGGTGAGGTTTGTCTCGCGTTATGTTGAAGATGTTATGCTATATATCTAGCTAGGTATACGTATATCATCACGTTTAAGGAGACTACATGGACAGCTCCGCTAGCTATGGATAAAATGCTGAAAGTTTCATTCGTGAAAGTATGAACAAGCTACAAGGTATATCTTTCAGTAGGGAGGAAAATTTACAGAGTCGGGAAAAGATCGCGTTGTTGTATTGCATGGGATGATTGCATGTTGGTTGAGTTCGAGTTTGACTACGGAGAGCAGAGGAACTCTAAAAAACTCTAAAAGTCTTTGTGTTTCTATGTTCAAATCAAAATGTCCATATAGCAGCATAAAGTCTTGCCAACAACAGCAGCTGCTGTGTTTTCTATCTGTTGTGCGTTACATTTTCAGGTTCTACTTACAATGCAATAGCTTTTTCATCTAAAATGCGTGCTTAGTCTGCTAGTATATGTAAAAATGTTGGATGTTGGCTTCGCTTTTTTCTGCTGGCCAAGCTGGAAGGAACATTTTCTGCAAGAGTAGAGGAAGCGTACTTTGACTTTGTCTTCAGTGTGAATAGTTCCTTGCAAGAGAGCAGAACGGCGGAACCAAAGCAATGTCCGTTGGATGGGATGAACTTGTTCTGTAGTTCTCGTTCTTATGCTACTGAATTGAATGATCTTATCGGCGTATTAAAGGAAGCAACAAAGGCAAATTTCACTTTTCTACGTTCTATCATTATGCACAAAAAACTTTTCAGCACAATGAAATACCTTAAACATAATGATAACACTTATGCTTAACAAAGCAGATTCGGAAAGATTTCTGTTGGCAGGAGAGAAAAATATTTAGAAATATTAAGAGGCATGATGATAATTTTTGTTCCTTTCCGTGGGTTAAAAAATGTGAGTATGCAGATTTCGCAATAATTCGTCCAGTCCGTCCGGTTCGGTTCACTATTACTTACGTTGGCTGGGACTTGCATGGAGAGAAATGTGTATGAAAACGCGACAAACGAAGTTATATAGGAATATGGTAGTTGGAGCAGATCAAAAATGATTTTTTATTGCACGTACGTACATTTGTGCTATATACTTCCTTAGGTTTCGAAATTATAATTTTTTCTGTTAATTTATGAATAAATCCAATGTGATTGGGGAAACCAGACTATTCTAAGTTACTGTATCGAATGAAACAGGCCAAAATTAAGTGTGCAATGTAAACCAGCAGGAGTCGCCTGTTCCAAGTCCTAAATGTACTGAGGAACCATATTCTTGGTTTATGTGAGCTCCCTGGGGTTAAGTTTTCAGTCTTCCTGATAAGCTTCTTGCAGTTTGAAAGCTTCAATAACTGAGAAGTTTTAATATTAGTGTTGCTCTATCTATATCAAAGATGCAACCAAGAATAACCAGTCATTGCACTTGAAATTCATGACCTTGGAACTCGAACAGGGACAGAAAAAGCGTTGCATTGTAGATGTAGAAGATTGAAGTTTGGATATGGGTAGTTTGTAGGATGCTACAATGATGTAGTGTGTAGATACTCAAATATCTAAATGATGACGGTACAAACTCGTTACTCGTTCATTGCCAGTTACCAACAACCACGATTTTTTTAGCGGACTGCGATCGGGAATGCTAAATGGCTGTCTGTTGGCTGTAAGCTAAATTTGCAGTTTGGTGTGTCGAAGAAGATAATTTTTTGATGTTGGCTCAATCAAAAAACAACCAGTAGTAGTGCGCATTTCTTTCCTATTCATAGGCTGAATATATTACCTTCTGTCTGTCTGACACTTTGTCAAAAGCACTTTCGTTAATGTATTATGTGAAAGAAAACCGATAAAACTTGTAGAGCTACAAAATATTCACGATTTTTGTGAAATGCTTAAAAACTAGAGAATGCATGTACAATGTTGGAAATCGATTAAAATTGTGAAGAAAGCTGTAAAAGGTAAAACGGATAACTCTGGTTTTGAACTAAAACAGTTCCCTTGCTTGATGATGTTGGAAGAAAGCAGAAGACTTTATACTTACAGTATCAAAGTTGAAAATGGGAAATTTCGTCAGGGTGAATCATTAAAGCTATCGTATTAGAAGTAGAACTGTCAGAACATGGACTATTATGTATGACTTATGCAATGTTAGTATTTTCATTTTCAAGTTTCGCAACTGAGTCAATGCAAAACATTTGTTTTTGAAAGTGCCAGCATCGTGATTTTGGAATGAG
>JAHZNA010005334.1:0-11497 GCA_027743935.1 Sinodicranocentrus sp. ZH6 | reverse complement strand
AACTCGAATAATAATAATAACTTTGACTTCAAACATATATCGCTAATAATAGTTTGTTCAATAGTTGCCCAAACTTATATATAATTATGAGGGGCGAAGCAATAAACTTAAAGAAAAAAGAACCGGGTCTATGTACCTGGGATTTTTTTTATCGAAAGGATAAATTCGGGGTTGCTTGTTTGAATAAAACTTTTTTCTTAAAGAGAGATAAAAAAAATATACTCACGTTGATCGCGCAAATAAAGTCAAAGAAAAAATAGTTGAGATATATTCAGAAGAATGTGATCTTGGGTAACGAAATTATTGAAAGGTTCGTTAGTAGAAGTTTTGAATTTAAGATGAAATCAAAAAATGGAAATCCATTTTATTTGAGTTAACTTGTAAAAGTTTCAATTCTTCTAGTTTTTCCTGATTGTGACATATTTTTGTCTTACGTGACCTTTCCCAACCTTAACAACCTCATTGTGATAAATAATATACCTCATATAACTTCATATAAAATGACAATTGAGAATACTTTTTATGTCAATATAAAAGAGCAATAATTATATTTCCTTTGGATAAACTTTTTATCCTGAAAAAATACCTAGGCTCGTTAATATATGTACGGCAAGCAGGATACCATCCGGTGAGCTCTCTCTCTAACATATTTTTTTACCAGGGAGGGATCCTGGTGAAAGGAGAAAATAGAGGAATTTCTGCCTTTCTCTTTCAGTCCAGCTTTGCTCTTCGTTCTAGCATCTTCTTGTGCTCTTTAAAAGCTCCTTTCCATTATTGCTCCTTTTACTTTTCCATGAACTTTATGAAGAAAATAAATCCAGAATCTTAAAGTTTTTCTGGACGAGTGAAACTAAAATTCACTTCTTTTTATTCCTGGCGAAAAGCCCAACAAACAGTACTCCAGAGTGAGGATTTTCCTTCCTAAAAATACTTTATTTCCTGAGCACTTCAGTTGAGCGAGAGTGGAAAATGGTGAAGAGGCAATAATATATGAGGGAGTTGCAGTACACATATATTATTTATCCTTGTAACACATTTTTTCTCTTGTTGGACATCCCCTGCTGAATAGAATTTTTCTCAGTGTGAAGTGAATCCTCGAGTGTTTCTAATGGAAGCAGAATGAGTAGAGTGGAGAACACATGTGATGCATGTTCCCCCCATGGCTCCTCATCATGTCACCATAATGACTACGATGATCAAGACAACTCTCGTAGTCGTCGAAGAAATGGAAAAATGGAGACAGGTGGTGCAGCTCTAAGGAGCAACGGTCGTCTTCCACAGGAGGGAGGAGAAAGGCGTAGAGGGATTTGTGATGCTATCGAAGACCATCTCGAGCATCTGGGTAAAGGGTAAGGAAAACATAATAGGTATTCATACTCCATATTTATGAAGCTTAACGTATTTACCTTTCCACACTGGAAAGTTTCTTGGTGAAATACTAGGTTAGAAAAACATATTACCCCGAAATGCATTTCTTTTTTACCCTCCACCTGAACTGGATTATGGGAGGATAAAAAATATAAAGAGAATATAGCCGAGTGAAGAGAAGATGATGAAAAAGTAACGAGAAGATGATTGGAGGATATTTTTTGCAAAAAATGGGGTTTTGCTGAGAAAAGGAGAAAAAATTGAGATGTATTAAAGGCCAAAGTTCGTGGATGGAGATGAGTTAGTTGGAGGAAAAGGGAGACTGCCAGGAAATGGAAAAGTATTCGAAGTCTCGAAGCTTATACACCATATTGTTATCGTATCTGTATACCTTTCAAATATTGTTGCACTTTTCTCCTTGAAGAGTTCCACATTTTCTTTGTGAAAGAAAGAAAAAAGTATTGGAAAATTTGTTCCAAGAACTGGACCAAAATTCCTTTTGACAGGTTGGGTTCCAGCCTTTTCTCTCTCTCTTGAAATCTTTTCTCTCCATTCTTTTCACTCTGCCGTTGAAATGGAGAGGGGAAAGGAGAAAGATTATTGAGAAAATTGCTGGGATGGAGATGGATCAAAGTAAAGACTGGAAGAGAAAAAGCGGGGAAATAAAAAAGAAAAGCATGGCAAAAAAGGATGTTTCAAGTTCATTTTGAATTTTCCCGGAATATTAACCAAATACTAGGTAATGATGAAAATTATAGGAAAGGGGTAAGGATTCAAGGGAAATTTCAAATTTCAAAGAAAACTCAGAAGAACGGGAAGAAAAAAACGGTATTTTGCTGGATAAGGGAGCAAGTCAAAATTTAAAAGCTAGCCTTCAGCTTTTCGTCAAGTGGAAAATAGTAAATTGTTTGAAATTGGAATGGGCATGTTAAAAGAAAGAAAGAATCCTGTTTTATTAGACGAGCTCGTGCTTGCCATAATATCATCTAATATTCCACGCACGGCTTACCCATAATCCAAATATTTGTTGAGGGAAAGAATTCTCATTAGTGTTTTTCAAAGGATGTGTGTCTCCCTTTTGCTAACATTATATGTGTTTTTTCTCGAATAATACGTGATTGTGTGCTTTCTCTCTAAAAGTGAGTGAGCGGCGAGACGACGGCATTCTAGTTTGACTAGTTTTTTTGCAAGAGTAAAAATATGCTGAAAACCGTCACCACGTCTAAAATACAAGAATAGGATGCTGCATAGCAAACGCTCTGAATGCATTCTTTTGCTTGAGTGAGAAAATTCCTCGAGTATATGGAAAGCTGGGATTCTCACTTTTACGGCGGGGATCACTTTCTCCACTGGAAAAAATCCAGAGCTTGAGCTTTCCCCAAGTCAGTCTCAGCTTGCTCCTTGGAGTTGCACCATCTCCGGGATTGGTTTTGTCGAGAAGAATTCTATTTATTTTTTCAAAAAGGGGAATTTTTGTGCGTGTGTTTTCAACTGGAGGAATCTACAAAAGAGTGAAAAGTGTTTTGGAGAATGAAAAAAGGATAGGAATCTTTTTCTTCTGAAGATTTGAGGGAAAAAATGAAATCGAGTGGAAACGCAAATGGGAAGATGATAAACGGCACCACTGCCACCACCTGTGATACCTGTTTTCAAGACAGCTCCTCCTGTCACCATAATCATTTTTTGACTCCTTCCAAAGATGAATATTACGAGGAAACTGCCGGAACCAGGGAGACAGCTGGTTTTCAGGGGAAAAGTTGCTGTGACAAGGTGGAAGAGCAGTTGGAGCATTTAGGCAAAGGGTAACCAAAAAATACGCAGAAAATGAATTTCAATTTCCATTTTTTGTATATTTTCCCATTTCACTTGGGAAGAAATGGAGAGGAGGTTTGTATTCCTGGGGAAAATGGATAAATATATTGAGCTTCTTGGGTTGGAATTGAGATGAATTGAAGAATAGAGGATGAAGACAAGATGAAAAAGTGAGGATTTTGCTTTCGGTGAGGAAGAAGAAAAAATTGAAAAGTTTAGATCGTGTCAGAGGAAAAGAAAAAAGAAATTCATTGTTGTGTGACCTGACAATAGCAAGAATTTTTCTCTCTCTGGTGAGATCAAATGTAATGAAAGTGGATTGAAACATCTTTCCCTTCCCAAGCTCACCGTCAATGGAAGATGGATTATTGGGAAAATTGGCGGGATGGGAAAATAAGAAAAAAAATCGGAGAGAAAAGAATGCATTTTTGTAGAAAGGAATAAAACGGAGAATCCACTCTGTGAGAATTTCTTTCTAAAAAAAGGTTCACCCACGGCGAGAAAGTGTACAAGATTTGTAATGAAAGCGGAGAAAGGAGGTTATTTTGTGGTTTTCTTAAATGAAAACCTTCTATACGCACAATTTTTCTCTCTCTACTTTCTGAATGATACTTTACTTGGTAAAAATTATCCAGTCGAGGGAAAAAAGAAGATGGGAAAATGAAAAGCTTTTTGTGTTTCCTCCTACCCCCTCCATGATTCATGACTGAGAAGAGAAAGACTGGAGGCTAGAGGTGAAAAGGAAATTAAAGTGCAAGTCTTCCAAATGCATTTTCACTTTGGGAAAAAGATACCCTACAAGGAAGAGAAAGAGACTCGTAGTGAATTCACTCAAGAGCTCACTTCCTTCTCCAGAGTCGAGTGCCATTTGAATGACTAACGAGTCATGAGGTAGAGGAGAGATTTTACATTTTCCACTTTTTCCGTCAAACTTTCTCCCACCTTGAAAATCTGCCTGGTACGCACTTGAAGACAAGGGAGACGTGATGGGAAATCTGAAAACCTAATTTAGAATATATTCCTCGCTACGGGGTAAAAATTCAACGGGAAAAAACCTCATTAGTAATTCTCAAACGGGGCTCCACAAACCGCTTGTCAGTTTATGTTTTCGTTTTGAGGAGAAAGGATTCCAGGAAAAAAATGTAGGAAAAGTTTTCCAAAACATATGATTCAGCTGTTTTCTCCAATTCCCTCGAGACCTAGATGAAAACCAGGGGAGCTAATTTAAAAAAAAATACATACCATGCTTGCCATAGGCAAAAAAGGACCACACAAAAGGAGAGAAAAACTGGAACGTCAACTCAACTTTGAAGGAAAACTTGACTGTGGTGTAGGAACACAAACAAAATCTCAACATGTCCCCATTCCTCTGTTGATTGTCTCCAGAGCAGAATACATTTTGATTATTTTATTTGGAGCAATCTCCCAAATAGAAAAGTTTTTTGGTGTTTTCATTCCTATATGCCAGACAAAAGGGATCAATTCATTTTCTCTTTTATTTTTTCAGCTCAACCTGGCTGGCAATCTTTTTAGGACAAGTGCTCTCTGGAATTATGTGCGTGTCAGCGTACACCACCGTCTACCTCACAGATAACTACAACATTCACATCCCAAATGGTAAGTTTCCGCGAGATATTTTGGCTGGGAGAGCAAGCAATAAATTTTAATTGGTTGGAAGTCTCCCCCAATTCTATTTTTCTTGGGTTTGGACAAACAGCTCAAAACTTCGCCTTTTACATTGTCCTCGCCACCGTCTTCACCACAATCCTGGCATGCCGTCCCGCGGAGAGGAATCTTTTCCCAATTTTGAAAACGCGAGGTTGGAAATATTGTCTTGTAGCTTTGGTAGATGCAGAAGGGAACTTTCTTGTTGTGTGCCTCATATTCTTGGCGTGTCTATTTGCCTCCTTGGGGTGTGCTGTTTGGTTTGGGCGGATATCGAAGAGGGAAGACCACTCGGCCCTGGGAAGGATAGATTCCTTGGGGATATGTTGTGCTTGTCTGGTGCCTTCCTTTATGGGATTTCCAATGTCGCCCAAGAGTTTGTAGTCAAGACCTTTGATGTCGTCGAGTTTCTTGGGATGGTTGGACTCTTTGGGAGTTTTGTGGCGGGAGCTCAAACGTAAGTGAATTGGAGTTTCTTTGAAAATCACGTTATTGAAAATTACTCAATCGAATTCATTAAAATGGAATATATTGGCGGTTGACATGTTTCGCATTTTTTGGAACTAGGCTCCTTCTCGAGTATGGAGCTGTAACATCGATTGATTGGACTGGACAAACGACTCCAGTCACTTTACTCGTAGTCTATGCCGGCTCCCAACTGGCATTTTATATTATAGCCGCTTTCGTAATCAAGTTGTCTGGTGCGACAGCCTTCAACTTGTCAGTGCTCACGGCAGACTTTTACTCCCTCATTGTAGGCATCTATCTCTTCCAGTTTAAGGTAAAAGTTTTCCATTGAGATATATTTCTTGGCAGATTTCCATCCCTTCTATTTTCGGCTCAAGGAAGAATCCCAATTTCTTTCTTTCTTGGAGGTGGGATAAATCCTCCTTAAAGGGGAGAACAACCCCGATAAATTCTTTTTTATTTGACTTGTTAACTTTTTATTGTTTTTCCTCCTTCAACACACTTCCATCCTGGTGGAAGAACGAGTAAAGGAAAAAAGTTAACTCCTCCAGAGGGGAAAATATGTGGAAGGGAAAGAATGTAAAGTAGTTTTAAAAAAAGTTGAAGTGCTTTAGGGAAATATTTTGTTTTTTTCAGTTCCACGCTTTATATTTCCTCTCGTTTGTGTTGGTGATGACGGGAGTGATCGTGTTTTCCATAAAGCCGACAGAAATTGCTTCACATATTTACAGGTAATATGAGTGGAAAATAGTTTTTGTTGGATTAAAAAAAATCAGTAAAAATAGTTTTCCTAAGAGGGCATTTCCCTTGGACATTTTTTCCATTTTACTCTAAGGTCGCTTACCAGAGAGCACACGACAACGTTGGATCTCGAGCTGATGGCATCTACTCCGTCCTCCACGACGTATCATTGCCCTTCACAGGATATGAAGCATTTCCCTCAACATCATATGATTCGAGATGAAGTTTGTATTGGAGGACCAGGAAGTCTTCTTAGTGATTCCTCTCAGCTTAACACCCCTCAAGAAGAAATGTCAGGGAGAAGTCCAATGCTTTCTAATCAAAGTTGTGACGTCGTTCTCCAGACGACAGGGGCTTCAAATGTGAATACGAGAAGCAAAAATGGGAAAATGGTATGTAGTTAAAGTATTCATATTTGTTATACGTTCATCAACGTGATTTGTGAAAGTATTGAAGTTTCAGGTTACCCCATTATATTTTTCTCAGGGCTTTGACGGCACTAATGGCACTTACGTCATTCCAGAAGAGGAAGCATGCTAATTAATTTATCTAATTAAATTGTTAACTAGAATGTTTGCATACGATGAAGAGAACATGACGTTTTTATTGAAATAAAAAAAAGTTGAAAAATTCTCGCTTTATTTTCATTCCTCCAGAAACTTTTTTTCTCGTATTATCCACCAGATCCTACAAATAAATTCCATGGAATTGTACGCGAAAAAGGCATAAAATCCTCCAATAGCTAGAGTGATTGCTATCCTGGACACATCTCATAACTGGAAGAGATCTAAAAGTAAACCTCAATTTTCTTTCTTGAAAGAGATGAAAAGATCTCTTTCCCTTTTTTTTCTAGCTCGCTCCCTTGATCATCCAACTTTCCCTTTTACATTCTCATTGTTATTGCGTCGAAAGAGAAAAAGCTTTTCTCTCGCTCTCTAGTTAAGTCAACTTTTCCATTTTTACTTCGCTACTGGGTCCTATACAAAAAATAAAAGACAAGTTTTTTCTTCTTAGCAGCTTTGCTCCAAAACGTGAACAAAGTTTTCCCCTTTTCCATGATAAAAAAGCTTATTTCAGGTAAAAGCACGTATTTTTCTTTATCAAACTCTCTCACGATTGGGTAATATGTGGATGTATTCTTATGAAAATTTGAACAAGGGATAAAAAAAGAACAGTTGAGGATCATTCTAAAGGTCTGTTGAAAGGTGACCCATTTCCAAGCTTTCAATTTTGATTGGATCCAAGAAAAAAGAAAGTGTTGTGATGAATACGCATTTATTTTGTAGATATTTCTTCTTTAAAAAAAACTATCCTTTTTTAAGGCGCTGAAAAAAAGGATCAACAAAATAAATGAGTTTGAGAGTTTGAATAAAAGAAGGTTTTTTTTCGTACAATAATAACACAAAATGACTTTGACTACTTTTCCCTTTTCTGCATTTTCCTTTGGAATCTGTTTTTGTGGTGATGTCACCCGGGAGATTATTTACTCGGGTGTTTGTTGTCTAAAACTTGTTTTCTTCTAAACTTGTTATCCCCTTTGTTTTTCCTCAAAGCATGGTGAAAAAAAAGTATGCAAAAACTTTGAAAGAAAGTAGGAAATTGACGGATTATCGTTCCCTCGCGAACACTAAAAAACTTTTTCCATCATCATAGAGATCCCTCCACGATACATTACAAAGTACATGAGAAACAGTATCCTAAGAAAGTTGGTGATGAAGTGGTTGCTGACAGAGTCTCAATTAGTATTACAACTTTTTCTAACTCGGTTTCCATCTGATCCACTGACAGCTTTGTTGATTGATGATATTTTTTTGCTCCCGTGAGTTCCACCAAAGTTGCAAGCTTTCTCTGTATTAAGTGCACGCACTATAGAAAAAGTGCGTCATTAGAGTGTATCTCTTCACAAGATGAACACGTAACACGTTCAGGAGCAGGAATAGAGAAAAAATGTATGTCTCACCGCAATAGACCAACTTCACTTCAAATTCTCATCATGCGTGACCGCCACAACATTCTGGAAATATATCTCTCTCCAAGAGAGAAATATGAAGAAAGTCAATTCATTTCCAATTTGTGAGTTGTTTGTACCTCAAAAGTTATTTATGTTTTGAGAAGAAACCTCAACTTTCACATGTGGGTTTTTTTCTCCTGGAGAAGAAAACCTTGTATCACGTTACTTTACCACAGCACATCAAATACTTTTGACATTAAAAAAAAACTATATTCCTCAGAAAATATACATCTTTGGAAACTACTTACAAATGAAATTCCACTACAAGTAGCCCATCTCGGTTGTAATGTTTACATTTCAGGTTCTACGTTTTCGACCACGGCATCATTTTTAGGTTATCTACACATGGAAGATTGTTTTTTTCTAGTTAATCCGTACCATCCATCCATGATAAAAAAGCAAGCCTGCATTTGTCACTGATACTGTGCAAAGATTGGTTACACGAAGAGTTTTAGAGCGCTGGTTGGGTGATTAGGGTTGACCCAGTTTGAGAATGACATGGAAAAAACACGACCTCCTTCATGTTCCTAAAAGATATATGTACACGAGTAAAGAGAGTGTGTGTGTAACAGCAGGATCCAAATTGCCATCCTGTCTGCCCACCTTTGTCACTCCACCAAGGAGATGATAACGACCACGCGGGGAGAATGGTTAATGGGAGTAGGATGAAGACTCTCAGGGGAGCACCTGCTCCAACCAAGAGATAGCGGTGTCATCATAATCATTTACAGTTTGCTACACTCTCCCATGTTAGAAAAGTTAGAGATGAGATGGATGGCGGGGACAGGTGGAAGTAATGGTGGACTAGGAGTTTTCTTTGATCTTCCGTTTTTTCGAATAATAATCATCTTGGAATATAAAACTAGTATTTGCGGATCTTATCCTAATGCATCTTTTGAGTATTTTTTTAGATGAAAAATGGGAAAAATGTCGGAATTTATGAAAGAAAGGATGAAGAAAAAAAATAGAAGGGAGAAATGATGAGGAAATCTGGAGAAAAAAAGGGTTAAGGTAGAAAAGGGATCAGAGTAGTTCCGGAGAAATTACAACTTTGCCATTGGGAAAAGGCAAAGATCGAAGAAGAAAATAATCCCAGAGAATTTTTTTCTCTCTGTCGATACACTTGTCAAAAAAGTCGGTTACGCAATTTTGGCAACTCTTTCATTTCATCGTGTGTGTCAGAAAGAGAGAACAAGATGAAGAGGATATTTTTCGATTTGAGCTCTTATATTCTCCTTGAAAAAGAAGTTTGAGGTGGATTGAGCAATATTTTTTTCTTCTACAAGAGAACTAATCCTGTCAGTCAAGTTGAGGTATAAGATGGATTACTGGGAAAATTGGAGGATGGATGAGAAGGTGGAAGAGGTAGATCAAGAAAATAATATCCTTGGGAAAAAGCTATACATATACGTATGTGTAATATAGGTATTATCAAAAGTTGGAACTAGTTTTTCAACAAATAATATCCAGACCTGGTTTCCTTTTCCAAAAGGAGGAAAAATAAATTTGATTCTCTTTTTTGCTCAAACCCCTTTCTATTTTTCCATATCATTAGTTTTAACAATCCTTCAATCTTAAAAAGCCCAATATGCTATTCTCTTTCTTGCATGATACCCAGTATAATATTTTTCTGGAAAAATTCAATTTTCCCTTGGAATTCTCTTCCAAGCAGATTTCCCATTGTTGCCAGGAATATTTCAATTTTCCCGTAAGAACAAAAAAATATATTATAATGCAAAAGAGATGATGAAATATTCTCAACATGAAATCCTTTCCTTCCGCTTCACTCCTCAGGCAACCTTCAATTGAGGTCCTTACAAAATATATTTTACGCATGAAAAAACACCCTCTGTGGTTCTGAGAAGGTAACTACTTTATTACAAAAGTGGGAGCGGAAGCGCTCATTTTCCTCCCTAGAAATGAAGTGGATATGCGTAACTCCTTCACATCATCATTGCATCTTCATTCATGACTTTGGGGAGATGAGTAACAAGTCAACTTTCTCATTTCCTGCTTTTCATTGGAGCTCGTTAAAAAAAGTTTTCGGGTTAAAAGGTAGGGATGAAAAACAAACTTTTTTCTCTCTCCATCAGGATCCTCTCCCCACAAGTTAACTTTTTCCTCATCAAGTCCCCGTCAATTTTTCTCAGATTGTTCTTCAACTTTATCTTTTATGACGTGGCATATGGGATGGAGAATCTTTGGCAGATTTTGTCTCAGTGTTAATAAGCACGATAAACTTTTTAAAAGGGGAAAATTATCATTCTTTTTAGGATTCCAGACCCTTTCAGACATATTTTTGTTGAGAAGTGAATATTGAAGTGGTTGCTGGTTGTGGGAAACCACAAAAAGTCAATTCATTTTAGACACCCTGACACAAAGTCCAAAGTTGGCGTGACAGGAGGAATAGAAAGATTTTCTCTGAGAGTTTCATCTCCTCTGCAAATAAGCACGGTGGTCAGTGAACATGTACAAGAGAGAAAATTACGCTGTCTGTTTACGATTCTCAGGCTCTCTTATTCCCTTGGAGCGTTCGAGATTGAGGTGTCATGAGCTTGTATGTTGTATCCTCACAAAAGGCAGTATTCCCTTTGAAAAGCTTTCACCATTCATCTCATCATCTAATATTCATTTCAGTCTCCTTTTTCTCCTTTCTCGAAATCCTTTGAACTGTGGGCCAGGTTCGGGCTTGCTATGTACTTTCGGAATGGAAATACCCGGCGTCAATTTTCTCCGTGGAGGCTTTTCCCAGTGGGATGACTGAGCTGAGGTTATTTTTTTAGGAAAGGATTGTAGAAAAGGGAATGGTACTTGTTATATAAAACCTAGTGAGAAAATCGATCTTGCAGTGTGAAACCATTCTATGGTTTACTTTTCTGTCATCATGATACTCATTTGAGGAAAGGTTTTATGGCAGCTTTTTCCAGACATGGGGAATTACTCATTTTGTTGGCAAGCATCCAGTCGGGATAAAAGTGTGGTGATGATTGCGACGGGAAGTGGGGACCTTGAAAAAAAACTTTTTTTTCCAGAGAAGAAATTTATATAGAAGAAAATAATCAGTTTGGTGAAGCCAGTGAGTGGCGAGCTTTAGTTTGATAAAGAGAATGTAAATATATTCAAGGAGAAAAAATATTGGATCAAGGATGACGTTATCAGTTGATTTTTTTAGTGAAAAGGTTGGCCATGAAATGAAATCATAAATAATCAGATGATTGCCAGAAAATGAAGTGGTTCAAGAGTTGAATTTGTAGCGACTTGTAGACTTGTTAAATATCGAAGCGAAGCTTAGCCTATTTCTTGGTAATGGTCTGTGTGTCCGATCCTTCCGCCCTTCCGGCCGAGTTGGCTCTAACGGCCAAACCGTTTGAGTTTTTTAAATTCTGATTTCACTAACTGATAGCCAACTAAATTATCTCGGCCAAGTTCTGA
>JAHZNA010005333.1:0-11564 GCA_027743935.1 Sinodicranocentrus sp. ZH6 | reverse complement strand
AATTCATGAATACCTGACAGCCCTGCATCTATGCATTAACTGCAGTTCGAAATTGCAAGCAAAAACACCAATTTCATGAATACCTGACAGCCCTGCATCTATGCATGCAATGCAGTCTGCAATTGACATTATTAACCTCCAACTTCATGAATAGCTGACAGTCCTGCATCTTTGCATGAAATGCAGTCTGAAATTGATTTCAAAAACCACCAACTTAATGAATACCTGAAAGCTCTGACACCATACATAAAATGCAATCTTATATTACTATCAAAAACCAGAAACTGTATGTTATACTGACAGCTCTGAAACCATACATAAAATTCTTTGTCACGGGGTATTTCCAAGTATGAAATACTGAATCTTTTTGTATCCGGAGTAATTGGGAAAAACAATAGTAATCACGATAAATTCAATTTTTGCATGTAAATTTAAGAAACATTTACTAGATTTTTAATCTTCATTCTTAGTCAAATATTTTACAATCAACAAAATAACGAAAAGATTATAGAGGAACCTTTAAATGATTTTAAAAAATTTCATATAGATTACATTATGATACAGTTATTTATCGGTAATCCATCTGTCTTAGATGAAATACATCCTTCCAGAAGTATTCATTGGAGAGGAATGTAAAAAACTCACTCTTTGAGTTGCATTGTTACCGGAGATTCCTTCAGGAACCATCCTTGCGTATTCTGGAGATAAGACATTGGAAATGCACGATACATTCTCTATTGGAAACTTTAAATCAAAACGCTTTTTAATTGACGCCAATTCTTCCGACAGCTTGTTCAAATGGGTATTGTAACGCTCTTCCCTCAAGTTCGCTCGCTCATCTCTTAAATTCATTTGCTCAAGTACAGTTTCCTTACTTGCCTTCACCTGCTCAAGAATATATTTCTTGTTTTTCTCCATCCAAATAGAGTTGATGTAGTACGTCACACCCACGCAAACTGCGCTAGTGCCAACCACAACTGGAATCACTGTAAAAATCAAAAATTGATAAGTAAGGCATCTATGTATAACATTAACTTATATTAACCGATATGATTTACACACTTCTAATTGTTGCAAACTCGACCGGAAACTTAGCTTTAAACTTGTCAGTCTCAGTCTTAGCAACGCTGCGACAACCGTTACTTAAATTTTCATAGAAAGCACGGTAATTTTCCGGAATTAGTAGTTTTATAATTTGTCTTCTAGCAGCTAAAATTGTAACAAATGAATTAATGTGTGAACATAACCTTATTTTTAGAAATGGATGCATGCATGCTATAGACGTGTTTACAGTAATTTCAAATAGTAGACCAGCAACATGTAAATTTTGCACAAAACTGTAAGCTCATATAATGTTTTTTACATTCAGCCATTTCGTATCATCCAGGAACGGCAATCTTCGACCTCTGAAGTATGAAAACTCTTGATTATGCAAGCTTAAAAAACATAAATAGCACTTTAAATTTCACGGATTATCATTCGATAAGTTTATGGAATTTATGACACATGCGGGAATTGAACATTCGCAAGTTAAGCATTCCCAACAAAATCAGTAGATCAAATTTCGGGGTTCATCATCACCAAACACAAACCAACTTCTAATTTTAGTCAAATACAAAATTTTACCTTTTTGTTAACTAATCGTTGCACGGAATAGCTTTGCAAAAGCGAGATAGATATGAAGAATTATAGTCAATGAGTGTTTTCGTACTGCATTCCAATAGATTTTTTGAATCAAGTCTTGAATACATTCACACACAATCAGCGACACGTTCAAGAAACAATCTTGACAACAATTTCATTTTAACAATGCAACGATCATTTTAATTTCAGACAACCTTTATAATATAAATTCTTGCAGAGGAAACAACGGTGCTGGTAAACTAGTTGACTTGATGAAATAGATAATTGGAGGAAAACATAAATAATCAAGAGATGTTAGCATAATAAATGAAATGTAATACAGTAAATATGACAAAAATACTTGTATTTAAAAGGAAACTGGTCAAGATTTTTTACACAACCTTTGACTTAGATTTATTTGCTAACGAAATAGCTCTTTTGCAGTGAATTTTGATGCTCAATTTTAAATTAACAACTCATCGACTAGCTTGGTATGCGGTTACAAAATTCATCATGCACGTTTCTAAAATTATGATTTTCGAGCTTTAATTCAATCTAACCAATTGGATGACGTTTACTTAATATGAAATTAACATAACCTGTATTCAACACAACTGTTTAATATACAATAATCAACTCTTGTTATTTAATGCACTTCAATACTACAAAATTGTTTTAGGTATTGGAAATTTATATCATTCAATCCATTGGCTCTACCGAAATGTAAACATTGGCTACCTTGATCTTCAAAGATTGCATGACGTCAGGATTTAACTGTAAATATTCAAAATTAAAACTTACATACATAATGACATGCTTGAAAATTAATGCAGTTCGAATATGTACCTCAGATGTCATTGAAAGACTCAATTTTCTTAGTTTTTCCAACCTTAGGAAACCAAAAACTATAGATTTTTCTGTGAGACCTGGAGTCTCCCTTCGATGATACATTTCAAAGCTTTCAAGATCTACGTAAATAAAACTTACATAAATAATCGATGTAGTAGTATCACTACTTTTAAATTAAAAACTAAAATACCCTTCAAGTCTGTAATGTTAAATTTTTTATCTCCACCCTCATCCGTATTATCGTGTCCGCATACTCCAACGTCCGATAATTCTTGTCCACGGAGAGTCAATTCTCTTAAATTCTTGAGTTGCTGGCAAACTACCGGAAATGTTTCATCGCTCAAATGCATATCCAAAACTGTTACGTTAGGCATCCAAAGAAATAGCTGACGTAGGTCCAAAATCTCCCAAATACTCTCTGAACCAAAACTTGCGAGAGACAACATTGGAATAATCTCCGGATTTTCTGGCCACAAAATGTGCGAACCTATTGGGGTTCCTAATTTCAACAGGGCCAGATTGGGAGCTTTACCAAGAAAAGTAAAGTTCAATGTTTCCTCAATGTACAACTTTTTGAGACTCAAAAGTGTTGGCCAGTTTGCGTTAGTACTCTCAGCTTCAAGCCAAATCTTTGTCAGAGTATTTCGTTGATTTTCTACAAATTCCAAACCGAGAATTCCAATCGAATCGTCAAATCCAACTCCTTTCAAACAAAGCCCCGCTGTATTTAAAAGATCCGTTACCTCCCTACAATGAGCCAATCCAGTATCTGTTGTTTTCCATTGTGAACTCTTTTCTGGCCCACTGCAAAAAAATTTTGATTTGTTAAAGTCTCTTAATTGTAAGCTTTAATGTCTAATTAAAATATTGTCAATACTCCAGTAAATATAGCTCGTTCAGGTTCCATTTTGTTTTGTCTAATTTTCGTAACTCAACTATAGCCTTCGCTATTTCCTTGAAACCAGAATGGGGCCAACCAGACAGGCGGAATGTCTAAATAAAACATTACTTACTACTACTAAAACGTAGTTAATTTATCAAGAATACCAATTACAGAAAAATTAATGAATCCATGGTACCTTTAAATTAGGATATAACGACAGGATATGCAGCCAAGGAACATTTTCGACACTGGCAGAAGTCAAGTTAGGGTCTTCGATTCGAATTTCAAATTCCCGCATAAATTTGTTCACGTTTGCAGTAACAACAACCTTCTCTCGCGGATCAATTGATAACGGAACATGATTCCACGTTTTATCAAGTAGCTCAACAAAGAGCTTTTCCACTGATGGTGTGAACTTGCAGGACGTTATTACTACAAAATCCTCAATACTTTCGACCGAGCCAACACTATTTATGGATAGTTTTTTTATCTGTTTCCCAAATGATTTGAAAAAACCGTATAAATGTGGCCGTAAATTTGTTTCTTGGTGTTCAAACAAACAAAAATTTTGAAATCGCCTAATCAGATGAGCCATTGGATGAGAATGCTCCAAGTCACTTGCAATTTCCAACAATGTGTAAATTGCAATTTCGTCATGTTCTGGTTGTTTTGATCCAACAGCAACCAAATCTTCACATCGCTTTAGAAATTCCCTGTCAAGAGCATTGCGCCATTGTCTGTTAAGAATTCTGCATGTCTTAAAGTCTCGATCATCTAAGAACTGGCATATGTTTTGCAAAATCTATAAATACACAATTGAACACAATCATTTAAACAACCTGTCATAAGTAAACAAATTAAAGAAACACGAACATTAATCTTACCAAATCAATTTCCAAGGGATTTCTGGCCATTATTTGTTTAATTCTTGTTTGCAAAAGTGAACATAATTTAAATTATTGTTAACAGCTACGAATAAAACATGCTAACCTTTTTAATGGGTTTTAAATAAAAAATGTCGAACCAGATCCAAACACTCATTAATAATGAATCCAAATTTGATAATTCTTAAATTCAAGCATATGTAACACTATATTAAGTCAAGTAAAATATGTTTCCCAAAGTACAATATTCATATAACATAACCATAAAAGTGAACTCAATCTAAAAATTGTGTTGGCACATTTGATATGTATTAATATTTTTATATAATAATAGCACATGGACATGGTAAAAAATCGTAGCACAGTTAATAAAGTATCGGAGAATAAAATTATTGTATATCAAAAATCAAAATCATCCATGGATATTTTTTAAATAAAAAACATCCGATTTCTCGGGTAAGAATGCAGCAAACTGACTCGTTCCACCATATTGTTGGTGGTACTACCAACACCTTCGGGATTCAGTTCAGAGAACTCAGGAGAGAATGAGGAAGAACAATTGATAGTATTATTTTGGGGAAACTTTTCGTCTAGTCGCTTCTTAATTAGTCCAACCTCTTCCGACATCTTGTGCATTTGTATGGCGGTCTGCTCATCCCTTATGTTTGCTCGCTCCTGCCATACATCAAATTTGTCATCCCTAACATTCGCTCGCTCCTCTCCTAAGCTGAATTGCTTATTCCACTGGTCTTCTCTAATAGTAAACTGCTTCTGTAATTGTTCTTCCCTAAGAATAGCTCGCTCCTCCATCAATTTAACTTCAATCTTTAAATGTCTAGCATAAAATCCAAAGGCCAAACTCAATGCGCCTGATCCCAGCACAAAAGGCAACACTAGTTTAAAACAAAAAACATGAATAATAAGCACAAAGGTAAAAATAAATATTATAAAAATCAATACTTTTTAACAGTGCGTAATCGACAGGTTCTTCAATTTTATAGGTTGCTGATTCCTTTTTGACTACGTTTGCGAAGCCACCTTCCAATGCTTTATAAAATCGGCCACTCGTCTTCGGAAGCAGATGGGTAATGAACCGTCTTGTTACCGCTAAGTTCAAAAAACCTTTATTAACTTATTTTGTAAGAAATCATGTAAGATTTAAAAAAAATATTGGGAAATGTCATGCAAAAAGTGTGCATCCATAGAAAAATGATGATGAAAAGTAAAAAAGTATCAAGATTTACATTGCGCCATCTTACATGCCCCAATCAATGAACAAATCAAGCAATCGTGCTAGTCCTGTAAAAAGTAAAATGTTTGAGAAAACTAAAATTAATCAAGCTATCGACACAAATGCAAATAACACTACTACAGAAAACTTGGTAAATTTATCAAGAATAACAATTAAGAAATTAACGAATTTATGGTACCTTCAAATTAGGATAAAACCACAGGATATGTAGCCGCAGAACGTTTTCGACACTAATTAAAGTGAGGAAATTTAATCACGTTTGCAGTAACAACAACTTTCTCTCGCGGATCAATTGAAGTCTTGACACTCCGTATGCTTAAACTATCTTGTTTTGCTGAGTTAACTAAAGGTTTCTTTTCAAACTCGAAAAAGATAAACTGCAGGTTTGGATTATAATAGCGTTCAAACACCACAAACTTTATTAAATCTTTATATTCCTCACAGATCAATAAACATGGAATTCTACAACACCGACCAACATCACGAGATCTTGAAAGCCCTCACAGATGAATAAACATGGAGTCCACTAAATAAATGCACTAAACCTATTTAACTGTCATGTTTTTTAACAAAAGTCAGTTTTTTATATGATTCATCAAGTGACGATCCAGCCCTAGCAGTATGGACAAACAAGCAAAGTATAGCGATTCAAAAATTGTTATTATTGTACACAACCATCAACGTCATAAACGTCATCAACGTCGTTACAGTTAAATGGTAAAACTAAGAAACGTTTGGAGTTTAATACATAACAATATCATATTTCAATCAATGATTAGTATTGGTAATTTATAGGTAGATAATATCTCGGTTTTCATTGACAACTTCAAACTTAAGTCTCCACTTCACGTTTTCATATTTAAGTTGTCGTGTCCGCTCGTCAGAAGGCGTCACCAAGTTAAACTATAAAATAATCAAGACAATAGCTTAAATAGTCGTATTTAAATTTTATAATAATTAGATTAAAAATAATCAAATAACTACCTTGCTCATCAAAAGTTGAGAAAATGCATGTACTTTGCTGTTGTCTTTTATATGATCCAATTTTGCAACAGAATGCAGAGAAGAAAAAGCTTCAACATCCTTTGCTGCCATTATGGCACCTTTTAAGTTATCCTATATGAATTCAATATAATAATAGTAATCTTTAACAGTAATAAAGCATATTATTTTTTGTCGGCATAGTAGATTATTTTTTTACCATGATGGCTACTTTAGAATCCAAATTTCCATCCAACATTGTGTTTCGTGTTATATAATATACTTCTGCCAAGACAACCATTAATTGTTTCATGTATACTTTCTCGGGAAACGCGTCATTAGCATGCAATGCAGCCAATAGTCCAGGAAAATTGTAAAAATCGCTTAAATATGGATTATGGAAACTAAACACTTTTCCAAACAATCGAGAGAATCGAAGAAGTTTATCAGAGTCCATGATATCAAATCGATACATTGGTAATCGTTTCATAGGGACAATGAAAATGTAATTGTCAGTTGCAGCATTAACTAGTAGAGGTAGGAATACTTCGTTCAAATACAATTTTTCTTCCAAAAAATTGCAAAATATTTTCAACCATCGGGATCTTTGTTTGAGGCAAATTGATTGATAAACCAGTCCCAGCATAGTATGAACATTGCCTAACCTAGTACCATCTTCAATGTCTTCTTGTAATTCGGTAGTTGTTTTGTAAGCAACAGGTATGCCTTTTAAACCGCAAATTTTACACATTTGAGCAAAGTCAACTTTTGAATTTTTGAATGTCCCATTACAACAAAGACTGTCACTAGCTTCAAGCATCTTGGAGAACACAAAAACATTTAATTTGTCAAAGGCTGCATGTATATCCAAATCCACGTCTTGAATTGCAACATCCCGAAGCTGATTTAAATCGTTAACATAATCCAAAGCGCTCACTAACTCTGTTTGTTCTCCATAAAATGACCGTGGATTAAGAAGTGGTCCAGCATATATCCACTGATCATTTTCAAACCCGAAAAATTCACTAAATAATGTGTAAGGCGCAGGGGGAAAACATGAATCAATTAAGCTTGTCCGAAATTCTTCTGGATGTAGTCCAAGCATTTGACAAACGTCCGTATTATGTCTCACGTTTTCTCTGTTTAACGTATTACCGCCATAAAATGTAAACCACATAATTGCTTCACAACATTGGATGGTTATATATTCAGCTGAAATATATTAATACATCACATTTAGGTATCAAATTTATTTGTAAGTAATATTTTAAATACTAAAAGAGATATAATGTACCTTGGCTAGCGATATAACGCGGTAAATCGTCCGATTTTTTCAAAAAGTATGTCAATGTTTCCACGGCAGGATAAGCATTTAATTTCAAGTGATGCAAATACTGATCTACTTTGATTTCATAAATGGAAGATTGAATATTGGGATGTTTTAAAAATGAATCAAACAGTGCCAATGATTTTCGAATTGCCGGTTTCATACAATCTACAACGTTTTGCGTCGTCACAAGAACGCTAAAGCTTGCCCCACCATTACGATATGTATTTTCATATCTTGACAAATCTTCATTTATTGATTTAAAGTTTTTGATCCATCTAAAGAATTCTTTTCTAGCGTTTGCAGCTTCTAGTTCGTGATTTCGTGGTTTTGCTAACCAATCTGCAATTTTGGGTTGAAGAAATGGCATACCGTCCGGAAATGCCTCCTTAATTCCTTCAAAAATGCTACTAGCAAAATCAAATTCCGAAATTCTTGTTTTTCCAGTTTGTTCCGAGTTCGTTGTAAATTTGAAGTTTCCAACCGTTTTTAGCAGACCAATAAAAGATTCTATTGTAGGAGGGCCCAAAATTTCCATCAGTGTCTCCAATTTCCAAAATGAAACATATCCATTTTTACTTGTTTCACAGGAAAGGCGTATTGCGATTTCCTTCATACGTGTCCCCTTAATATTACACGTTTTCCACTTTAAAAACTGCTCAAGTTTCATAGATATAGTAAAGCTGTGCCATATGGAATAAGTCTCTACATCTGCCAATTTAAATGCAAGCTTCAACCGTTTATCCATTCGCTCATTAAATAGTTGACCAAAGCTGTGCAGATCTAGTGCATGAATGTTACGATATATAGTTTTAGATGCATATGCATCAGATAAGGTTTCCTTATAAGCCAAAAATTGACTCTCCCAGCTGCGCTTTGTAGGACCAGGAGGCAGCATTTGCAAAGAATCGTCAATAGCAGACACAAAGCAGTCTCTTATTTTACTAACACATTCTTCTGATGTTAAAGTTACATTACTTGCTTTGGATATAATCACTTGTGATAAAGTCCCCAAGCTATGTTCAGCAATGTTGATTGTAACCGTTTCAAAAGCCGTTTTATAAATTTCCAAACTAGCAGAACTGCAATCTTGTCTCTTTATTTCAATAGCACTTGGTAAAGTTATTTCACCGTACATCTCGTCAAGAAAATTCCAGGTGTTCCCAACAAGTGCCAACCCCGTGACAACAACTATTTTCGGATCCATGTTACGCCCACTGTCACTATAAATTTTATAAATACAACTTTTCACATTTTTTGTATTACTGAATGTTCCTTTCTTTTTGAGCTACAGCTATACAGCATTATATAAAATAAAGCAAATACACTTTCTGATTACAGATACGGAATAAATCAGTGCTTATCACTAACGAATCCGTGCTAAAAAAAACTTGGCAAAGAAGGTTTCAAACGTTTGTTTCTGAAGACTTCACAAGTTATGAATTTTTCAAATACTGACAACTAATATTATTTGTTTGAGTTTATGAATTACAAAAAAATAACATGGAAAGTATTTCGAAATCTTGTTTTACTTTTTGCAACTTTTGAATACCTATTGTTTACTTTATCCCAATTTTAATGGCATGAAAGCATATATACAGTGAAACAACGTAAATTATCAATCGAGCAACCAAAGCTAGTCATTAGTTACCCTAATGTAGTTCTAACGGAATGCGTATTTTTTGAATTTTATTGCTGCTGAAGAATATTTTTTGAAGACAAATTTTAACGGTCTCAGCGATATAGAACGTTTAAACTCAGATCAAGATTCTGCGACACAAAAAAATATAAGGGAAATGAAATTTTCAAGATAATGAACTGTGTCTCATTTACCTATAATTGTGTCCTAGATACAATGCTCAAGTAACCTAACCATAAAAATGAAATATATGTGCTATATTAGTAGAAACATGTCATATTAATAACGCAGATATTATTTGAACACAGCAAAAAACAAAGTAAATCATAAAGTGTGTTTGATTACAAACAATTTCCCTATTTTTACAGCTTATTACCGTTTTCATTCAAAGATCTACCAACTAGAAATATTGTATGCCTTAATTAACCTCAAAATATCCAACATAAACAAAATCAGTGTGGGTTTCTAATTATTTCTAAATTCTGTAAATATTACAATCAATAAAAACAAATTCACTATTAATATTTCGCCCGTTTTATGTTCAGATTACTAATTTCCTAATCAAATTACAAGCACATTAAATGAAGTCTAAAATTACGTTCACAAACCACTAATCTCATGAAAACATGACATCCGACTCAGACATTCAGAAATTGCCATCAGAAACAATCAGAAGTGAAAAGCTAAAAGCCCTGCAACTATGAATTAAACGCAGTCATAGATTAAATTAAAAAACACCAAATTCGGAAATAACCGACAACACTGCAACCATAAATAATATTCAGTCTGAAATAAAATCATAAATCACCAATTTCGGGAAAAGTTGAAACCCCAGTATCTATATATTAAATGCACTCTGAAATAACGTTCAAAAACCACTAATTTCAATGACAACTGACCCCTATGTTAAAATATATGATATGCCGTCGGACATTAAATTAAAAAACCACCAATTTCATATAATGCTGGCAGCCATATTGCCATAAGAAAACAAACAGTCCAAAATTGCGTTCTATAACCACGAATTTGAAGAAATACCGACAGCCCTCGTGCCAATAGCGAAATTTGCAGACCGATATTGCAATCTAAAACCACAAACCTCAAATAATATTCACGGCCCTCGTGTCAAAAGTAAAAGACGCAGTCCGAAATTGCGTTCTACAAACACCAATTTCAAGAAATACCGACAGCCCTCGTGTCATTAACGAAATATCAAGTCCAAGATTGCGATTTACAACCATCAACTTCATGAAATGCTGAGAGCCCTCATGTCACGAGATATATACAGTCCAAAATTGCGTTCTACAACCACCAACTTCATGAATTACTGACAGCCCCCATGCATCCATGAAATTGCGTTCAATAGCCACCAACTTCACGAATTCCTGACAGCACCCATGCATCCATGAAATTGCGTTCAAAAACCACCAAGTTTATGAATTCGTGACAGCCCCCTAGCATTCATGAAATCGCGTTCAATAACCACCAAGTTCATGAATTCGTGAATACCCTCATGCAACCATGAAATTGCGTTCAAAAACCACCAAGTTCAGGAATTCCTGACAGCCCCCATGCATCCATGAAATTGCGTTCAAAAACCACCAAGCTCAGGAATTCCTGACAGCCCCCATGCGTCCATGAAATTGCGTTCAAAAACCACCAACTTCATAATTTACTGATAGACCCCATGTATCCATGAAATTGCGTTCAAAAACCACCAAGTTTATGAATTCGTGAATGCCCCCATGCAGTTATGAAATTGCGTTCAATAACCACCAAATTCAAAAATTCCTGACAGCCCCCATGCATCCATGAAATTGCCTTCAAAAACCACCAACTTCATAATTTACTGACAGACCCCATGTATCCATGAAATTGCGTTCGAAAACCACCAAGTTTAGGTATTCCTGACAGCCCCCATGCATCCATGAAATTGCGTTCAATAACCACCAAGTTCATAAATTTCTAACAGCCCCACTTCATTCATGAAATTGCGTTCTACAACCACCAACTTCACGAATTACTGACAGCCCCCATGCATCCATAAAATTGCGTTCAATAACCACCAAGTTCATAAATTTCTAACAGCCCCACTTCATTCATGAAATTGCGTTCAAAAACCACCA
>JAHZNA010005332.1:0-34867 GCA_027743935.1 Sinodicranocentrus sp. ZH6 | reverse complement strand
CAGAATCATTTCGAACTTAAGTTACTTTCGAACTAATGTCCTTTCTAGCTAAAAACTTCCGATTTTGAGTCGTTCTAACTATAAAATTCGAACTTCCGTCTGTACATCATCCACTCTACACTGTACTCTTTCTTTCCACCCTGGGAATTTTTCGTGGTTTATCCCTTTTCCTGTAGTCAACCAAGCATATAAAACCAAGTTTCCTTTTGACTAGTAGCACGTATTATTGGGCTGATTTCAACAACGGAAGAAATGTAATGAGCCATATTATTTATTCATATGTAAGTAATGAAGCATACGTACGTGCAGAGAGATAATATTATGGAACTTCATGTATTTGCTTAAGGTACATTATATACATGCACACATGCACATCATGTCTTTTTTTACATTATTACTGCATTTTGCATCAGCTATGAGCTCCCTCAAAGCAATTCAAATAGAATCAATAATAATATGCGTTACAAATATTACAATTCTAAACTTGAAAACTGTAACGTACCATCCGACCACCAGAAACCGAGCTGCATAAGCTATGCCCTAGTACATTGTGCATTTTTATCATTGAAATTAGAAAGGTGGAACAACGCCGTGTAAACTTTGTTATCAGCTTGTGAGAAACTATTTACATGAAATGTTACCCTGAACTAGTCATAAAATATTAATCCAAAATATGGAGTAATAAACAAGCTATTTAGGACAGCCAGTCACATCCAATCTCTCACACCATCAACCATCAACCATCAGCCAGCTTGCATCCAGGTAATCCAAATGAACAAGATTACCATCCTCAGATCAAAGTAACCACAACGTGGGATATGATAAACAAGAAATGCAATGCAACTGTGAGATGAAAAGGAAACCAGTGTGAAAATTGGCAAGTATTAAATAACATCAATAAAACCAAACATTCATTTATGGAAGCCGCTTCCGTAAATACGAATGCGGACGATTATTCCATAGAATATTCTAACGTTTTCCGTAATCAATCAAAAAGCAATAATCCCCATCTTTTTTCCTCTTCACAATTCGCAAATAAAGTTCATCTCTATTTTTCTACAAATTTTCGTGCAAGTCTTGCACATACACTGTGTGCCTATGTCTACAATTTTTATTTTTTATTTTCCTATTCTCCAGCATAATTTGACATCACGAGAACTAATTATTAGATTCAGATTTAGAAGCTAAAGCAAAGTGCACCTGTCTTTCAATTAGCATCTGAAAAAGCTTCGCAAAGTGATGCATGTGTCAGCGATTAAGGAGAAGAGTATGGAGGCGCTAATTGAGAATACAATCAATGAAATGAATTTACATGACTGTGATTATTCTTAGAAAGCAAGTGCAGATTCACTTTAATCCTTCCCACCCACATCATCATCATCAGTTGATAACACATAGCTTTGTTAAATTCATAAGCTGTTGCGATATCTATAGTCTCCCTTCTTAATTGAATGTTTTAGTATGGCCTGTCATTTGAGCTTGGCGTCGCTTCTCTGCAGCGGCTTGGGATGAAGGATAAAACTATGAAAAAAAAATATTTATCACTTATAAAATCTTTTATTGCTTGTGCATAATCAGATATCACATCATCTGTGTGTTTTACCAACTGTCTTGAGTGCTCTGCAAGGAATATTGATACATTAGCATTGTGCTTACACACAATAGAAAAATATTTAAATATAAATAGATACACACATATCTTACACCGTAAATTAAAATACAAATACGACGCAAGTGAATACTTCCAAACAAAGAGAAATTTATTTACAGCAGTTAAAATGACAAACTTTTTTTTTGAAATTTCATTTTACAGCTTTAAAGTAATCACCACAATGGTCGAATGTAAATATATAACTAAGCTATACTCGATAACAAAATGAACAGCGCGTCATGAATTTACAACATGCGACTACTGCAATACTAGTCATTCGACTCATCCCTCACCCATTGGCATAAAGACTCTCACCATGCATTCCTCCATCCAGAAAGTGAAGAGATAGCAAACTTACAGGGATGAGTGAACTTGTTACTTTGGCTTAATTTTATGTTTCGTTTCGCCACGTACATAGATTCAACATTCAGTTTGAGAATGCTTTTTCATCTGGAAGCCCGCAAAGTAAATAGCGTCATACCTATATAGAAAGAGTTTCTCAACATGATAAAACTTACAGAATTACAAAGAGTGTGACAGTTACTACAAGACGTTGCGTTTAGCATTTCAATAAAATCATAAATTGGGCAGCTTCACTTAAATTTTTGAGCAAGGGATCTCGTGGAAATTGGGTCATTCTCGAATCCTAACTTTTGCTGCAATATATGAATATTGATAAACTACATTCCTTCATTAGACAAGAAAGTGTCCAGTTTGACAAGTGATTTGCAAACTATTTTAATATGAATGGTGGAAGTGAAAGAGTGCGAGTTTAATTAAAACGAAAAGGAGATTATATTGGTGTCAGGGTGGAATTATGTTTGTAGTGTGGAGAGGAACTCCAGTCATGCTGAAAAGAGCTTTTGAACTCATTTACATCTCTTTTACAGTTTTAAATGGTCCCCTGTGAAAGGAACTGACTCAAGGTTAGTTTCAACGCAAAACTTTATACTTGCCCATTATCCTCCTGGCTTACTTTTATTGAGATACTTGCAAAAAAAAAGAACTATTTTCTGGCACAATTAGTTGAAGGGGAAGAAATAGTTTCTCTGATTTCATTTTGATGTGACCTGATCGTGAAACGTGGAGTTGTAAAACCTTCACATTAAAAGGAAATGACGCAACAACCTATGACATTAAAAATAGGCTATTTCCTCTTATTCCCAATATAGTTCTTATCCTTTCAGAAAACTCGTCAATTCTCACGTGTTTCCGAATGCATGCATAAACCTCTCTCGAAGAAAATATTAGCTGTCTATCCTTATCTTGGTAAAATTACTTATTGAATAGAACTTATTGTCAATTATTTACGAAAACTCAATCAATTAGGCATTTGTTTTGAAGACGATACTCGATCATATTGTACTAAATTTAAATTTAAAGTAAGTAAAGTAGGAAAAATATCTTTTCCCCCTTACTTAAATTCTTTTTCGTAACATCAACATGGTACGGAGGTGAGAATCATCAGCATTACATAAACTGTACTTATTTTGCTGTCATATGAAAAAGTTTACTTTCTTGAGAAACACACCTCATTACTAGCCACTCAATTCCAGGCTTTGTTAGTCTTCTAGTTAATTTTTTTTACATGATTATCTAAGTTTACAAAAGCTACAAGAAAAGCACATTGGGCAGAGTATACTTTTGAACCTGATTTCTTCCATGTCACCATTTTCATTAATTAATTATTTTTGTGAGACTTGGGGTTTTAAAAGAGTTGCATGGATTTACACCTCTGAAAAAGATTTTTGGTTTATTATAAGCCCCTTTGACAGAAATTTTAATGAGGAAAATTTTCCGTTTTTATAGGCAATTTTTGCTTGTAAAAGGTGTGTCTCACAAGTTAAGCTGAACTTTTTGTTATGTGCCAGTAATGAGGGCAACTTTTCCATAATCATTAACACCTAACCTAATCGCCCCCTTGATGCAAGTTTTTGCCAGACTTGTTAGTTCTTCTCCAAGAATGCGAAATATATGTCATAAATTTATATTTCGAATCACTTCCTGTCTGTGATGTCACACATGTACAAAAAGTTTCTAAAAATATGCTTTCTTCCGAGACTTAGTTGGAAACTGCATGGGCTATTTAAAAAGTCAACATAGTTCGATTGTTTCCACACTAAAACTTTTTAGGAAGCGGAAAAGGAGAGCGAAGACCTTTGATAATAATAGCTGTAAGATCTTCACCGGTCTCTTTTCCGTTTTGATCCTAACCGGAAGTTGTTCTCCAACTGTCGAATTGATTAAAACTCCTCAAGCAAAGGATTGACAGTGGAAAGTAAAAAGTCTTATAAGCATGTTTATTACTCTGACTCTCATGCCATGCAAGAGAATTTTGGAATGATGAAATGAGAGCACGACAGCATATTTTATTTGATGTCCGATTTCACCGAAAGCCCTTTTAACTTCAAACCTAAGGTATTTCCTGTTTCTAATTTTAGCTCTAAAAGCTCATGGCCAGTTTGTTGTTTCAAAATGGTCAACAAAGTGCTCTCAAGCAGATACTATTTCATTTAATAACAAGGTTCCATTGCTAGCGGAAAAGTGCAGCTATATAGAAGCATAGATCATTGTACCAAGTACACACCCTTTGCTATGCTGGTGCCATGTGTTTCATGAAAAAGTAATAATAAAACTAAGAAAAGACAAGGCAAACCGATCTGGAACATAAATAAACATCGGGGAACTCCGAGATTTTCATCTTGTCGGTTAAACTTTACGTTAGGAAATATCCCAAAAATAAATAATCCCATCTTAAAGAAAATGCAACATGGTAGATATTTTCCAAATTGTAAAATATATTCCCTACGCTTTAAAAAACTTGACTTGAAATATTTTGTTGAGACAGGTAAAGATATTTTGTGCATAGCTTTGACATATACGTATTTTACATGAATTCTAAAGGCAGTTTTAAAAAAAATCTCCTCCACCCGTCAGCAACATAATAGTAAATATAAAATTCTAAGATTTTTCCAGGTTTGACTAGAAAATATTTTGTACAGTTTTTTTTCTATTTGTAAAATGAGCCACCAATAAATTCCTCGTATTTAAAAGGCCATTTTGAGATTCCTAAAAAACCTCCGTGAAACATATTTACACAAATCTCCAACTCACGGTCATCCTGAAACACGTCCATATGGTTTTTATGACAAATTAAGAAGCTGCTCCTTGATCCCTCACACATCACAGGCAACTTTCCTTATTAAGGAATTCACGCTTCTTCTCTCTCGCCTTGGCCGGCATGACACGTACTTGAAACGCTGCAGGGATTCACTGCCACTATCGAATTTCTTAAAGTAAATAGTTTTATTCCCCCTGTGAATATACACTCACTTCAACAGTTTTATCATTTCAATTGAATACTACACATGAGAGAAAAAAGTTTGTTACTTATAATTAGACAGGTTAAGAAACAATGTATGAAACTCGAGTTGCGATTGCGTGTGCACGAACCACTTGATAGATTGAAAACAGCAAGATTCAAATTCAACATTCGTGTGGAATTAATCCACCAGTTTTAAGCCACACACATCTTTATTTATGTTCTTACTGGAGGAAGATAAATGTGACGCGAGTGGGATTGACAATATTTACATATGTATGTGCAATCCCATATCAGACAGATTGTGAGCATGTCTGCAACGATCACAATCTCTTTTCCAATTTATGACATAAAAGACGACAAAAAGGATTGTGAAGCAGAAATCTTTAATGGTGAAAAATGTATTCGTATTCAGAAAAGAATTTTAGAGAAGCATAAAAAAGTCGTCCATCCGTCGTTCCGTCGCCTTTCTCAATCCTTTGAAATATTCTAACAACGCTAAAAAGTATCAGATCATTGTAAGAAAGGAATATTTTAGACCAACAGCCACTTGAGAGGGATGGTTGACATATGCCATACATTTGTATGATGATACATTGCATTTACAAAAATTGATTTACGTGTACTCCCTATAGTTTTGTCGTTTCCTAGCACGGCACACATGTCATGTTGTAAAAATGGACAACCACCCAAGGTTAGGGTTTTGCGAGCCAGAAAAGAATAGAAAGTGAGATGGAGTTTGTGTCTTGTCTCTACGCTCTCACTTGAGACTAAAGTGTGTAAGGGAACAAGTGAATGAAAGCATGGACGACAGCAGGATTCACGATACGAAAAAACAGTCAACTATGCCGAGAGGAGAAAAAATGATCAGAGTATTTCGATAGAATTTTGTATTGCTTCTATGTAATTCTGGACCATCTTCGTCTTTCTCTTATAGATCCTATCATTTTTGCCATCAACGGGGTTGTCGTAAATATCACGGGAAAATTAAGTACTCCTGTTGTGTAGCACGCACATTCATAGTTAGGTTGAGAAAATGTATCAGTAAACACGATTCTGAAATGAATATACAAAATACATGTTCTTTAGAACTTTAAGTACGCTTCAAAAAACTTAAAAAAAGCTTCAATTTTTTCATATTTCAACCCAAACGGGAGCTAGTAGTTTTCTCGATAAAGGTGAATGACACGTGTAGGTCTGTCGGTTGGTTCTGTGTATCAAATAGGGGTTCAGTCAACAAAAAGAGGTAGTTTATTTTAGATTCCTAAAGTTTTTAGAAACAAGACACAAAATCTAAAGAATAATGATAATGGCTACGATCATCTCCGATTTTACAGGTTACAATATATATTATATACCATTAGTCAAGAATTTTTATTGGATTCCATATACATTTCTAGGTATTAAGATTATCACTGTCAATAGAAATGTGATACATAGGATTCATGAACATGTTCCAGTTCTGAAGATTTTTTTTCAGAAACGGGATACATTCCCTTAAAGTATACAATTTTATCACATCGTCGTTTGTAACAAAACGTTGTCCGGCATAGTTTGGGACATTTGAGACATTGTTGATAAGGACTCCTACATCCTTACATGATACTAGCGTAACATTGATGACGACCAAGCTTTTCATTTTTTTATTAATTCTATTCCGAACACTTTTTGTTCTTGTTATGTACTAACCAGGTTTCACCGTTGATGTACTTCAGTAGACCTTCTGACGAGCTTTTAGCTAAGAACTTTGGTTTTTAAAGCCTTTTCTTTCGCAGAGATATAATCCGGTTGTTCGGTAAATTAAATCAAAATGTTATTGTATGGGAAAAGAGGATTTCCACTTGGTCACGGCTAACAGAATAAAAATCCCACTTTAAACGCAAAGAAATTAATTGACGTTTTCTGAATGAAAGAAGGAGAAAGGATGCTTCAATCTATAATGTAGGATAAGGATAGTATATAGTAGTTTCTCATGTATCTATCTATCTACACGACTTGCTCAGGAAATAATATTGGAACGCGCCGGATTAATAATGGGTAGACATGGTCTATCGTCTGGTTTCTTTTCGGGATATCGTCTCTACCCATCAGAAACTTCGATAAGAAATATGCAAGCTACACAGACAACATTATAATTGTATCCTAATAGGTAGTGAATGTTGCATAAAAGAAAATACAAGATTTTATTCAAGTCCTACCCTTGTCAAACTTTGTAAGAAATTAATTCAAGAGTTTGTCATACTCGCTCAGTCATAAGAAGTGGTTTTTAAAAGAGTACAAGTGTATGCATGCATGTAACTATTTGTTATCTAATTTCTGATCGTGCTCAAGAAGATGGTTGGAAATATTGAATAGTGAATATTGCTCACCTGCCGAAAAATTCTTTGAAACTTTTCTCTCGTGGAATTCTCTTTTTAATATTCCCAGTGGCATATCATTAAATCATACAAAAATAGTCTAGGCGTCGCATGGCATCATGTTGGGTTGAAAAATTCATGTGAATTGATTGCAAGTTTGTTTTTCACATCGTCTACCTCTTCTAAAATAAGTCTGCTTCACTTCATTTTAAAACATGGGTTGTCAAGTCATTTTAAAAGGTAGTTGATTGCAATCCATTTTGACTTTTATGTCTGACTTTTTTTTACTGAATTGCCTCCCGTATTAAGTGTATATTGCAAAACCTTCATTTCAATAGTGATTCAACTGGACTGTAAAACAAATGCAAATCTATATTGATTTTAAGCATCACTGGGTTTTATTTGCAAGTGCAAGTTAACCAGTTCCGTTCCGATTTTACTGGAAAATACTACCAGAAAAACAAATTTTTTGACGCTGATACGCACTAGTTGCATATGTTGTACGTATTTGTTTCGTGACATAACATACAGACTATGACGACCGGATCCCATACTTGAACGTTTTGTTTTTATTAGCACATCGTAAAAGCAATATGTTCCTTAAATAAACAATTAGATAAAGAATGCTAACCAAGTTGAAGAATAAACACGTACAATAATAATAGGCCTTCATAACAAATCCATTTTCTTTCATGTTACACGACACAACCATAAAAGGGAATGCTAATCACGGCATTATGTGAACTCCCACTAGAACACCACCGCCAGGACATGTATTAATAGCCGTCAATCTCGCAGTGCAGTTGATAAATCTCGGTTGTAAGTACACACCACAGTGGCAACTTTATCAACGTCATTTTCCTCTTCCCATTTTCCCGAAACAGCAAATACCCCCACAACTACAACTTGTTATGCCTCGAAACGAGTTACACTGTGGATTTTCTTTTTTGCCTAGCAAGTTTCATTGTTTCAAGGGGATTCTATGACATTAGCTGGTTACCAGACAGAAGGGATTTTCGCACTAAAAACGAAACAAAACTTTTGTTAGCTTAAGTTGGAAGGACAAGCTTGCATAATATAGCTCTTCATCTGTTCAGTCTTTACTTAGGTCAGGTACTGTCATTAAAATGTACTTTACATATTTGAGCACTCTCAACTGTTCTGTTACACAATTTGACTGGGATGTTACAACTCGTTGAGTAAAAACCGTAAGAGGATTTAGACCGCTTTTCCTTCAATCGGAGTCCATTTTACACGAGAGTACGGACTTATTTATTATTAGATATTATTGTTGATTCCTTTCTACATTCCATTAGTAAAATATGAGAACACATTGCACACCTGGAATTAAATTCAATGTTTTACAGCGCTCAGACGAAATTAGCTGGAAAAATCTTGTTAATCTTATTCCCTAACTGGTACAGGTTCGCGTTTTGATAAACCGGCTTTGTAGTTTGTATAACTCCGCAGATAAAACAGTAGATAAATATTCAGCTTTTCTGGCAAAACTGGCTGTCTATTTTTAGAAGCTCAAATTTTCGATACAGGAACACTATTAATAATTCTACTAACAGGAAATCCAGCCTGTCATCCTGGGCTCGCTTATCATTCTCAGAATGTGCTCAATTATTTAAAGTATTCAATGGGTTCAAAGATACATTAATTTATGGATGCAAAATCAGACAATTTCCTATTCAATGAGAGTAAGATAAATGGATGATAGGATCAGTTATAAATATAATAAAGTGTGTTTCTCTCTCTTTGGAGGGTAACTGGACAAAATGTCATTTTTCCTTATACCCTTCAAACATTGTGTTGCCAATGCCATAGGTGAGCAAAGGAAGTAAACATCAATGATGTAATTATTAATTATAATTGATGATGAAAGCGTCGAGTTTCATATGTGTCTTCGTGCTCTTTGATAAAAATGAAGTATCACCATTACACAGGGTATATAAAGTGTATTATTAATATTATTATCTGCAATTTCATTATCATTACGCCAATCGGATTCCAAACCATAAACCTTTTGCTGAAATGTCGATATAAAAATGTTGTCTATCTAAACTGAGTGAGTGAAAAGGAAAGGTAAATTAAGATATGTTAGCTTGATATGAGCACGTATCTATGGGTAGATTGCAGGCTTATAAAATGGATTCATAATATTATGGATTTTATATGCATACATGTTTAAACCCCAATTCATTATTGTACTCCTTAATAAAATATGAAGTGAGTGGATAGGCAAGCTTTAAACATATTCCATACATGTCTTCAATGTATAGTTAAATATTTATACTTTACATATACATAATAATAATCGTCTGGTTTTCCAATGTGGGGTAGTTGCTACCGAAGGAGTAAACAAAGCTCCTGTCGTGGTGGTATTGTGGTGAACTAATTAATGAAAAATGAATGGAAATCGGTTTGATTGTCCAACGCTCACATTATTATTACTCTGTTACGCTTGAGGACAGGCATCATCCACTAGATAAAGTTGGTCTATGAAGAAATTGGAGATAGCATGAGGCGTTTTACACCACTAGCCACAAGCGTCATCATATCGGGCGAAATTAGAGTGCACTTGAAAATTAATATGCTTGTGAAGTTGTGGGACTCCAACTCCACTCTAATAACTTGTTGGTTGGGAAAGCCACCGGCGAAAGGTTTTCTACTGTAGCAAGCCAGACGGGAATTGACACAATTTCTCTTGTCGTAAATCAAACATTTTATTAATTGGTGTGCTAGCTACCTTCTTCTATTCAAGATTTATATAGAGAGAGTAAACTTATTGGATGGAAAAATGAAAGCCAAAAGCCAGTTTAAAACTTTCACAAAGTGAACTAGACCTTGATAACTAGCATCACACATGAAATCAAGTCTTACACTGTTTCAAATGCGACTAAACATTTGGCTGCGACTGCCACACAGCTGAAATTGACTGCATCCATTTCACATTCTTGACGTTTAATAACTTTGCACTCATTCAACCTCCTTGCATTACAATGTGTAAGACTGAAGTTTACAAGTCCCTCTTTTGGAAAGGAATTCTTTCAAAAAGTAGGATGGAGCTAGTTCCCGTTACTAAATTGGATGAAAAAAGTAAATTGATATCCTATTTTCAAAATGCGTTCTACTTCCCTCTCTAGCTTCAGTTTCTTAAATTGCGATACAATTTTCTTGAGCGATACTTTTTACCTAGGTTTTTTCTCTTTTGTACTTCAACAACTTTTCTCCCTAAATGACAAATACACTGTGAGTCTGTGTGAGTTGAGGATAATAATGCATTAGGAATATACAAGATTTCGCTGAGGCACCCATATCCAACGAATGAAAGCCTTTCTCACGTATGAAAAAGAATGAGAAAGCAAAGACATCCTAATCTCCAGTTGTAAGTTAAACCTCCACACTATTCCCTTCTAAACTCACCGTTGCCTCTGAAATCGGTCGTAGTTGAGCGGTAGACGTGGTTCAAGCTGGTTCTAGTTGCTTTTCCCTTCTCTTCCTCTCTGACCAGAGGAAATCCATTCTAACTCCAAGAATACAACTATCTTGCAAACGCATATGGGTTGAACTTCGTTCTTATTCAATTTTTCTATCAAACGTTTTACTTTGTTTTGTCAAGTGCTATAACAATCACATATAAATTTGTTATTTCAACCTTCCAAACCGAATCACAATTTGAAAATATTTCTTGGACAATTTTTTTTCTCAAGTATTTCTTTGTGTCAAAAGAAGAAGTCGCGTGTTAGTCTTCTTCGTCAAGTAAAAGGCCACGCTCACGCTTATGCTTCCCATACTCCATACATGGTGTTGACTTTGAAAAGAGAAAATTAAATTAAAAGTCGTGACTCGGATAAAATATGAGCTATTCCTGGCCGATTGTTTTTTTATAAAGGAAAAAAGATTCTATGCAGGCCATGCAATTAACTGCTTTTTGTTTTCGGCCCTAGTTTCACTTTGTATTTTATTGGAGAAAACAAAGCCATCTTGTACGTATTTCTATACATTACGGAAGTAGAATGTGTAAAATGTAAAACGCCTTTTTCACATTATTCTCCGTTGGACTGAAAACTCATAAAGGTTACGAACATAGTTTCCCTCGTAAAACGACTCAGGCCTAGATAGAAGACCAGATCTCAATCTTTTCCCCTCAACTGCATCTCCTCCAGAAGGAAGAAAATCCTCGAGGAATCTCACAACAAGGGTATGATGATTATAACTGTTTTTCAAAGCACAGCTGTGTACTTTATACACCAACTAGTAGTAAAGTAATAAGCATTCATTGAGCAAGAGACGCGACTCACGGGACACACAATTCCATTCCAAAAATGTTTCCACAATTTGTGTATGTAAATGGGCATATATCCTCCACCCTGAAAACTATCCCAAGCTTGGAGACTTGTTATGTAAATTTCCTTTTTTGAACAGAGCAAGAAAAGTGGTGAAACTTGTTCTAAGCATTTTTTCCCCTCTTTTTCTCATCCTCTTACTCTTTCCACTCTCAGTTATATCGCGGCAAGTGAGAGAAACAAAGATTATATACAAGGGAGAAAACGAAACTACCACCACATCAACCACCACGACCGTTACTTTTTCATTCCTTATCTTTCCCTCCTAGACTTTTTTTTGTTCCTTGTTATTTCCCCCGTCACATCGTCTTTTTATACATCAACCAAGGTCTCTCTGACTTCTTCCCCTTGTTTAGCCTCACTTTCACTTGCTTCGCAAACACACATACAGACACTAACTATTTACTAAAGTTGTACAGAGAGAGAAATGGGGAGACCTATTAGAGATGAAGAAGTAGAGAAACTGTTAAGAAAAACTATGGGATTTCACACATACCACAAAAAAATGCTTGTCAGTTGGTGAGAAAGCCCCAAGAAACGTTGTCTTTTTGCACTGGGGCTAAGAAAGATTTTCTCTTGAATCAGCCAAAATCTTTGACTTTTTTATTCTTATCTTTGCAACTTTTTTCTTTCGACCTTTGTCTTGTTTTTTGGGAAATGTATCCCGTAAACTGAAATCTATTTGTTTCTCAGAGAAAATGGTCCTCTTTGCATTTAATGACACTGACTCCCATTTTAGATTTCAAGTGGGGATTTTAGATTATATCTATAATAGTTAAACTTAGTCAAAGACTAATTCTATCTTGATTACTATTGACACTAGATCTACTTGTCTATACTTTTTAAAAAAAGAAATAACCCAAAATCCCACGAATTATCAACAAAATACCACTTTCTAAGAAATACTAAAGGTTACAGTAATCATTTTCTTTTGTCCTTGTGAAACTAATTGGGGACGGATATCCTTCGGGTTATGTTTCATTTGTGTGTAACTTTCTTTAAGAAAAAAAAGTCATCCTGAGATTTCTTCCCAGCAGTGTGGGTGTAAAAAGTACTCGGTTACACGCGCTTCCTTATTCCGAAAGAGTGAAATTTACGACATCTTAATGCTACCTCGTAAAAGACAAATGACTGAAAAAAAACGCACGGCTGTATGTACAAGGTCAAAGAAAGGGGAAAAACTGTGGGGTTGGAAAAAGAAAAATCCTACATATATATATTTGATTAGTGACTCCTTGTCATCGTTCAAGTATGCAAGAATGCTGGGAAATTAATCATACTGATTTACAAAGTCAAAGAATATATATAAGACTAGCTATCATTATAGACATGACACTGTGGTACAAGAGATGGAGAAATAAAACTTGGGTTAGGGTTTCCAACCTGGACTAAATGACGCTATGCTATGAATAAATGTTTTAAGAGGGAATAAAGTCATGTCATCGGATGACATTTGATTACCATGGAAGTAGCTTTTCACCATGAAAAGTATACAAGTTGTTCACTCACATGTTACCCCATTAGAGTATCACATGTGTCGTAGCCATTCAGATAGATTCCAATTCACATTCTGAAAGAATGCTCTCCTGGGAAGGGGTTTTCTTTCTTGGAGAAATAAATGCAAGAGTGAAGTTATGTATACTCTTGTGTATTTATCTCCACTGTGAATGAAGTAACTGAAGTATTTCCATTCATTATATAAGATCATTAAAAAAAATGTTTAAAAAGGGTGAGCTCACTTTCAAAGAAAGAAGAAAGTCTTTTTAAGTATATTCTGAAAAGCAATGTTATCGAAGTGTCCACAAACAATACATGTATGCTTCTGTTTCACAAGTTACTGCCACCGACTGAGTTTTTAATAAGTCGCGATATTACACTCTCTTTATGTTTTGGAGTAACAGACCGAAATGATGCGCACAAACACTTGTATATGCACAAGTTTCAAAGATTGCGCAGTGATTTTGAGAAACAAATGAATCATATTTCAAAATGCAGATACATAATACTTGTTTTACAATTGTGAATAATGGTATATGCCTGGAAGGAAACAAGTATTTCATTCCATATTGCATTATTGCATACCCACTAACAATTTAGATCGAATTCACCCAAGATTTTCTTTCCTCAGGATTTACTCTCATGTTTACTGACACACGCTCAGCCATTCTTTAGAATTCGCATTTTGAATGAGGGGCTTTGCAGCTGAGAAATACAGATTGAGTTGAGAATCCTCAAGAAAAAAACTTATTCTGATATGCTCCTCTTCCCACTCTACTCCCTTACTCTGTTTCTGATTGCATACGATAAAGCTCTTCAGCGGTTGTCCCCCGGTTGAGTGGCTTGAATTACGACGACAAAAAGAGAAAAGCTTTGAATCACGATCTAATACTTTACCTCTTCCCCTTCTTCTCTTTATTGGAGCTTGGAAGCTTCGTTGATTGAAAGTGAAATTTTGCAGAATTAGCGATCTTTATTCACAGGAAATGGATTTAGTTCAGTATTGCGTCATATCATCTCAATCACCATCTAAGTTAATTCCGGATATGACACTTTCCAATCCACACACTTTATTCATTTTCTTAAACAGGAAATAGATGAGGATATTCGGATTTTTCTAGAAGCACATGTCTAATCAAATAAGCAGCTTTAGGAAAGTTTCCGATTTGACGTTGCAGACCGTGTCATCTTTGTTGGTGTCGAAGCACCCTTTTTTATAACCTACGATTTTTGTTTCGCTAGGTGGAAAATTAAATTCAACTTCATTCTTTGTCTAAGCTTTTACCCGAGCGGTACTTTTCCCCTCTTTAGTTTTGCTGTACACATTTCCACAATTAAATACATCAACATTTTCACGACATGAACTTGTTCCATTATTGCGTAAATGCGTACAACATGCACGTTCTGTGTACAATGATAGATTCCAGTCTTTCTGGATATTCTCAATTATGCGCATTATTCAATAATAAAAATAAACGTTTTCAGGTCGTAGCTGACTTGACGCCCTCTTCCACTCGTAAATTTAGCAACAAGTGCGACTAAACTTTTACACTGTATAACAAATCTAGTAATTTAATCAATCACCAGCGTAACATTCATTTCACTCCTTTCACTTGTTACCCGTTCCCCATCTCTGGAAAAATGTTACGACTAATTTGTCACTTTAGACTGGAGCCGATTACCATTACCTTTCTAGGTTAATGTTCCCATTCATTCACTACACGGAAAAGTTTTTCCCCAAAAATAGTCAGTAAAGGTGAACGAGTTACTGGATAAGTGAATCTGTTCATTATCAACCGTCGTCTTTTTACATTATACACAATATATTATATTATATAGGCATCGATTCTCATTAAACTTCCAAGTCCCATTCTGCATCTTTATTTTCCCTTCAGACAAAGTTTAAGCCACATTATTAGGCCGCCTGCTTCTCAAATATTTCCTTTGAACCTCAACAAATATACATTTTTTATAAACACAACAAAGCTATTTAAAGAGATATTGTACACAATATTTCTTCTCGTTTCCACATCATCCAGTGGAGTTTCTCTCTGTCAAAGGGAAAGTTGCATGTGTTGTAGTCTTTTTTCCTCACTCGTATGTTTTCCTCATACCTCAGCTTAGCGTTGTTCAATTTTTTCTCTTTGTGTCCATATCTACCTGTTTGTTTACTCGGTGGAAAACTACAAGTTAAGTTAAACAATTCTTCACTGAAGACACATAAACACATATGTACTCGCTCCATTGTTCAGTTTGTTTACGGCTCATGCACAGACAATGATGATGAAGAGGAAAAACATGCATTTTAAGACTACCAGCAACGAGCTGTTGAAAATGGCAACTGGGCTGAACGTACAAAAATACAATAAAAAATGCGAGCAAGTGATGTGAAAAAAGTTCGTTTGTAAAATTTTCCCCACCGCCATTAAATATATGTAGAGAGCTATAGGTTACTTAAAATCAACGGGGAAATTCATACATACTTTTTCATATTCTACAAATATACTTCCTCTAATCATGTTCATGGCAATATGACATGTTATATAGAGTAAGGTCAGAAAACATCCCGTGGAATATGAGAAAGGGGCCGAAAAAAACTATTTTTCTTTTGCTTTCTCATACCAACTGAAATGATGGCGTAGGGAAAAGAAAAGAAATGGGAAAGAAATGACGAGCTTTACTGCATCGATTCCGCTCTTCATTTATACCAACTGTTGTGGAACAGTGCCACTTTACACGTGAATGGTTATGACGGTGCTAGTACAATATTACATTATGACTACTTATCCAGACTCCATACTTATAGATGAACATTCAAAGTATAACCATTGTAAATCACGTTTTATGGCGCACACATAGCGTATACATAGTAATCCAAAGTGAATTTCACCTCTCTCCAATCTCGATTTCTGGAGGAAAAGGGAAAAATAATAGAAATCAAAAGAGGAACGAGTGTACATTTGGATTTCTTTTTTGTGAATTGTTATGATTGGACTGTTGCGAGCTTAGTAGAAAGTTTGAATATTTGGTGATATATCTGCAAAGCCTAGTATCAATAATAATAGGATAATATGTGTAAGAATAGAGGTGTGTAGGATGAGGATGAAAGAGGAAATTGAGTTGATATGTCTTATGAGTACGCTATTGTGTTGTATAAATGGAAGGTCCGGAGATTTCGAGTGAGCACACAGCATGAGCAAACTCAATCAATCAATCTAGTCACACTGGGAGAGAAGAAGAAAATAAATAAAGACAAGGAGCAAAGTCAGATTCTCCTAGTTGTATTTCATATTCGGCCAATAATACACAACTCTAGATAGACGAAAAATGGGATATAATTTTTTCCACCGTTTCCAAATGGATGAGGAAATCAAAGAGAAAGTTACATGAAGGGGTATACCCAACCTTATAATATGTATCTGGTTTTCCTGTATGTTATTACGCGTTCGGTTTTCTCCCTGCTGTGGCAAGTCACTCTTATGTTTGACACGGTATGGACAAAAGAGAAGAGAAAAAAGCGTGAAGATCCAAGCACATTGACAACATATTATTAGATTTTAGATTTATTCAAGCAAATTTTTTTCCCGGTACCTAGAAAATTACGCAAATTGCTTGGTGAAGCCTCAAGCGACGCTTTTTCTTTGTGTAGCAGAGCATAAGCTGGAAAATAAGTGTAGGTGATAATAAAATGGCTCTTTTGTCACGCTGGCGGAGCAAAAAAGCCGAGGGAATAGTTCCAAGAAGTGAATTAGGGATCCGTGAAAAATTGACTGTTATCATTTGAGCCAAAATTAGACTTGTCTAATGAAAATAAACGAGTGTTTTTCATCATAATTTATATGGGTTGCTCGTGAATTGTCTTCCGTTGCTAATCTGATCATAGACAATTCCAACAAATGAAACTCCGCACGTCAATTCGTAATTAAGAAAGCGGTTGAAACAATTCGATTTTTATTTTGATACTAAAAGAGAAATTGTGCTCTCCTGAGAGACCTTATGAAAGTAAAGGGGCTTAAGCAAAGGGGAATATTATTCAAGTATCGTGTTAGTGGATTATTAGGGAATGTTCTTTAGCATTTTTTTGCACTATTCACAACCTGCTTTGGTTTAGGTTTTTGTAGCGGAAGCCGTTCAAGCATGGTTGGTGTTCGATTACATTGTTGTAATGAAGCCCATTAACCCATGTCATTTCAGGTTGGCAGTTGCTCTATCTCTCTGTATTGATTACCCTTTTCAAAATGTAGATTCTCCAGTGAAATGTCTGTATGGTTAAAAGGATATCCTACAAGTACCTATTTTCAGTCTGGAAATTTTTCCCCATTTAACTCTCCACACATGATAGAGGTAATATCCTTTAGCAAGTTATTACACGGAGTATTCACCGCGACTACTTGAGCCACGGGATATCCGTAATTCAAACTGATACTAGAGATGAGTAAAGAGTCAATTTTGATATGCTACCCAACACAATAAAGTTACAAGGAACGCAGTAGGTATTCCCAAAGCCGACTGTTTTTCTTTTTTAACCCTTTTACAAGGAACTCTCATATTACGAATCTTGCACAGGCCAATAGTTTTCAGGCCGGGATCCAGTTTCCAAAAGGAAAAAAAAACAAGTACACTTTTGATAAGTGGCGGGATCAAGAAGAAAAAAGAAAAATGGAGATAATAATTTTCCCTCACTTCCGACTAGGATCACACATGAATAAATGGGAAATCAAGTCAGAACGGAAATCATTAGAAAAAATACACAAAACAAGTCTCTTCCCTCAGTTTAGGAACCATGACCAGGATAAACTAAAACACATACACGTATATTGGATAACTACACAACACTCCTTTTTTGCCAAGTTTCCGAGGATAATTTATTTGTCACATTCCAAACCCACACATACACAGACGAACAGATAATACCTATCATTTCAGCTGGGATCTTTGTAGGGATAAGAAAAGAAGCTCAATTATCATATCATTCATATTCATCCATTCAAAGATCGTATTTTCCTTATGCGTACGCTCGTCCTTCTGAAGTCATCGATTTCGTAGAGGAAGAAAGTAATTGCGTGTTATGCGGTGAATGTCAGGAGCTAAAAGCCTTTACATCCTTTTTTCATTCCAGAATAATAAAAATTCCCATAGAAAAAAAAACGCTTTCACTGCTGAATGCTATTTCCATTGCACGTGTGCCTTTATCCAGAATACTAGAGTAATCTCCATTGGAGGTTTGAGATCAAATCGGGAAAATAAACAGAGATTTTTTCTTCGTGACTTACTTGCTGAAAGGCTTGTTGCATATTCTCTTCTTTTTTCTTCCAGTTATGTCATTCCTTTTTCACAAGGAACAACGAACTTGCTCAGCCTGCTCTTCTTGATTCCCTAAAGATTCCATGGAAATTAGTCGTAAAGAGTAGTAGATGTGTTAAAAAATGTTAACAATATAAGTTAAAGATATATAGGATAATTTCATATATTAAGGATACACCTTAGAATCATGTCTATAGTTTCATCTTTCATCTACCCATCCAACATAAAAGTTTAACTATGCGTGTTACATCATCATCATTGTAGTTGCATTCTCCTCCAGGAAAAATATTTTTTTAGACCAAGAGATGCTTTTTCGAAATCAAAAGGAAACCACACCTTTGTGCTCATATTGCATCAGTGAACAGCTTCAATAGCATGCTTACTTTATACAGATTTCCACTTCCCTAAGAAATGCACACGGTAACTGTTTTTTTACATCCTTGAACAGAGTTTATTTCCCTGGTTGAGTGGCCAAGTTGGTCATATTTTTCTCAAATATTTTCCCCTAGGTTTATCTCTTTCCTCCTCGTCAGCCATTTAGTTGTATCGTGACCAGATCAAAAAAGTCAATATCCTTTTTCTCATCATATACTGCATGCTTTTAAAAGAAGGATAAACTAAAATGTCCACGTCGTCATGAGGCAGTATCCAGTTTGTAAGTGTATAGCTGGAAGCATGACTTACAAATCTGGCGAGTTCTTCCTTTTCCACGTTTTTTTTCTTGCAAAAGAAAAACGTGCTTGTTCTCTGAAATCCCTTGTTTTTTCTTGTATTCATTCACTGGAATGTTTGATTGGGTAATAGGTACACACTCACAGTTTCTTCCCCGCTTCCACATATTACAATGAACCATGCAGGCTGTAAGTGTGAAGGGTTTTGTTTATTCATATGCTTGTTGCTTTCTTCCACTCTGGTAAAAAAGTCGATAGCATTGTGACATGTGTGTGGAAATAAGGGGAAAAAAGTTACATGCATTTCATACACATAATACAAACTCTTGAAGAGGATGAAAACACACTTGTACGACGGAAAAGTGAGAAAATATAACGACAACTAATCACTTAACCATGTTATTCCGTCGGAGAACAAGACGAGAGGGAAATAACGGGTTCGATAATGGACATCAGATTCCTTCATCATAAAAGGAATGAGATTGGTTAGACTTTCATTTATCTGCTTGCTTGCACAAGTAATTTGAAGAATTGAAGAAGATAGAGAAAGAATAGAGAAAGTAGTGGGGTATGATGATAGTGCACATTCCTTTTTTTCTTTGTATATTTTCATGTTTCATAGGACCATATAGTTAGATGAGATAGAAAGAGAGCGACACAAGTTTGTTCCAGGCGTTTCCTCATTCGTTACTTTACCATATGCTTATAATTCTAATATACATTTTTCTCTTTTGGTGATAATAACATTGATAACGCCGGCGGTGGTGATTATCACAATTGGTGGAAAAAGGGGAGAAAATGTATGAAAGGCTTTCTTCCCTATGAGGTTTTTTTCTAGTGATATGAGTTTTTGCAATAAAAAATGTATATCCTAGTTTGTATGCATTTTAGGAGAACTTGTGGCAACCAGCTGTTGAGTTTCTAGTCGCGAGAGAACAGAGGAGGGGGAATTATTAAAGAAAATTTGGAAAATAATGGAGAAGTAACCTGCTGATTTGCTAATGCAGTCATATTGCAACCTTGGTTGCTAGAAGATACAGAGTTAGAATCTTCCCGTGTGAGAATTTGTATCTCTAAGAATTCTAGTTTCAATGTGAGATTCTAGCAGTGGGAAGTATATTGTTGTGAAGGGGAAGTTGAACGAGGGATTTTCATATTAAAATCGAGCAACTTCAGCAGAAAGGTGCATTTCCCGGTTGGATATGTTTGAATGTACAAAAAGGTAAAAATAATAATGATAGCACACATGAAACCAGTAGCGTCATATTAGGGTGATTTATTCATCCGCATTTTTTCCTCAAATTTTGCATTTCCTTTCTGAGGAAAAAGGAAAAGCACTGTTGAGAAATTTCTATTGAGCTGTTGAGCAATTCTGACAAAAGTGCAATGTATGTTGTGTAAATTCAATTAGATTCCAGTTTGACAATCCTGTGTCGCACAGGAAGAGGTAAACTGGATGGAATCATGGTTGGTTACCAATTTCCCAGATATAATGTTATTGATGCATGATATCACGACTTGAAATGTATTGTAGAGGAATTTATATTTTTTATATCATAAATTTATATCCTGTTTAGACTAATAGATTTCCCAACATGCTTTTATAGAAAATGCAAAGCTGTTCAAGCTTGTTGTGATGTCAGTGTTTTGTAACTTTGAACTCAGATGGTTTTATTGTATTCCTTTTTGATGCTTTCAAGCAACGCTTTCTGCACAAATTCGATAAAATCGAATGCTATAATAAAAAGCTGATGTGATTTTTTCACAAGGATCAAGGTAATACAGGGATGTACAAAATTCTCGGAATTTGTAGTCCTATTTTGTAGAAAGGAAATTTAGGGTAGAAAACATTGAAGAGACATTTTACGAGGCACACGGCTCGTTTCTAGGAACATCTTAACTGGAAAGGTAGGCATGCAGCAAGTTGTCAAAATTGCTCAAGTCTTGTCCCAAATGGTGAATTGTAATATTTTTTATTGTTGACACGTTCCCTCAACTCAGCAGGAGAGGTATTTACCCGAGTGATTTCAGCTGGCCAATGAAAACTGCAAGCTTTTCTCCCTGTGGAGGTGATCGACATAAACAAAGAGTAGCGTGGGGAGAGAGAAGCAATAAAAATTGATCATTTCATTGATCATCGTTAAATAAAGTAAGTTACATGATCATAATAACCACCGATCTACCTGGTGGGAGGTTTCTTTACTATAGTGGTATAAATCAATGAGCCATTTTCTTTCATGGTCATCCAAGCCTGGCATAATCGATTTCGATCTGCGTTCAACGGAAGGAAGTGGGAAGGGAAACATGAGAAATATCCTTTTTCATAATATCCCCCCCCCAGAAAAATATAATCGGTGTGGTAGACACCTACAAGAGTAAAGGGGTGGCAACACTGACTGATGATGAATGAATGAGTACGGTGGGAAGCGTGAGCTTAAGCACTTTCATCATAATTTCAAATAAGCTTTTTTCTGCTTTTTCGGCAGAATAAAAGAAAAGCCTCTAGATTTTACTGAGACTAGACGGCTTTTCTTTTATCAGGTAGGTTTCTTTGGGTACAATAACAAGTCTACATATTCACATGTGGAATATTCATCTTGATGCAGTACAACAATAGTGGACAGCCATTTTCCCCCCTTTATCTTTTCTCTTATTTCCTTTTGTGCCTCGCGAGAAACTCAAAGAGATTTTTTTCTCCCATTTCTCCCCAAGATTGCTCCTACAGCGGTGTTTATATATTTTCACAGTGGCGGTCCTTGTGTCTAAAAACGTTTCTTGTGTCCCTCCACCAACTTAAGTATACTTACTCTGTAGCTTTTTCCATAAACTTTAAAAAGTTGGGAGCAAAAATGAATGCAGGAAGGAAACAAAATTGAAGAAAAAATTGTGGCTCATCCTATTGTGTGTTTCTTTACACAATGTCGTCAATCAGAGATGAAATGTATTGTGATCAAGAATGCTCTTGAGTTGACCTCTCTTTTTTCTATTTGAAGTACCTCGTAATAGAATATAGTTGTACAATTGTTGTCCCATTATTATTAGGTATTGTAACGGGACTGCCTTCCATAAAGTACATGAAAGGATCCTTGTCAGTTTTCGGATCTACTGTAATTTCTTTATCTTTCTCCTACACTCCCCTCACACTTTCCATTAGAATTTCTTCCGCTTGAATTATTCACTTCTTTTCCAGTACACTTCCCATTCCCCTCTACATTTTTAATAGTTCGGAAGAACTTAAGTAAATGGTTCTTGGCGAAAAAAAATTTCAGTCCAGTTTTCTGATTTTATTAAAAAGGTGTGAATGTAATGTAGGCTTCACAGTAGCAAAGGTAACTTGCGTTTCGACAGAGTATCGACGCATTAAACAATGAACAACAATGGTCTTATACAACTTTCAACTTTAAAAAAGTAGAAACGTCTGAAAATTAGTTTGAGAAGAAATCCATATCGAGGTCATTGTTTTTAATGTCACATGTGTCATCTTTATGTGAGCAGGCTGAGAAGGTCCTGAAATAATGGATGTTGTATCATACGTCTCATAAGTCTGACATTGGTTTATGTTTCCGGTATCATCCTCATTAATTTCACTGTGAAGGTGGCTTACGACATAAGATGAATATAAGTTTGCGTTATGTGGTACGATGATACTTTTTCTAGTTTGAAGTAATCACATTCCTGTCGTCATTGAAGATGATATGATATAGTTTCTCAAGCAGGAGGTGATATCTATGAAAATACATTCCTGTGTCTTAGTCGCCCTCGGGTGTCAACCAATATGATCCCTTCATATGACTGGATGACAATTAATCTATTTTTCTCCTTGCCACTCCGCTTTTTTCCTGTTTTAGCCCACATGATTCATTCAAAGTCTAGGATCGTTTCACTTCCGTCGCACGCGTAACATCTCCTGTCTGTCCCAGCCCTTGTCTGAGACGGGATTACCATCATAGATTGAATTCTTAAGAAGATGAAATGGAATTGTGCGATATGAATGAGTTATCCAGTCAACGAACAAATAACTTTGTTGAAAAGAAAGAAAAAAGTGTTTTACCATTCCAGAATTCCTTTCAGTAAACTTTGCTCCATTTACTTTTCTCAGCTCGCAATACCCCACGGTCGTATAAATGGTGTAGTAGGTACTCACGTACGCAGGAGTTGAATGTATCAAATGATAGAAAATTGCATAAAGATAAAATACATGCAGGACATGCGGCACTTCTATTTTTATCTAATTTTTCCCTAATGAATGTGACAAAGATTCGTTATTGCGTTCTCTTGTAAACAAAAGTTGTTGTAAATAGGTCATTACTTGGTTAGGAAAATGAGACAAATGATTGGAAATTGTTCCTTTTCCAGAGAAATCGTTAGCCTCTATTCGCACAGTTATGATGAGCTTTGAAAGGAGTTGGCGATTTGACTTTGTTCCTATCTGATTATTGCATTGGTTGAGTGATTTCAAGGTTTTCGAGTGAATTGGGAGTAATCTCAAGAGTTATTTACAGGTTTTACTGGTTATATGTGGATGAATGTATGTAATTCCATGAATCCAGCATATTATGCTGTATACTTTCAAAGATCGAAAATAGATGACAACTAAGGTTGAGTTATGACAAGTAAAGAGAGAGGAAATAGATAAGCTAATTTGTGAGCTTACAAAATTCAGAGAATTCTTTCAGGATTTCTTGATTTACTTCCTGTTGTTTATTCTCGTCAGCGTGAATTTTATTATATTTTTGACAGAGAAAAGTACAAATAAAATGATTATGTTCACAGCAACGCTAGGTTTAAAATGGATTTTAGCCCGACCAAAGAAAGGTAAAGACATATTGTCAACCAGTGCCTTTACATATTACACTCGTGGTATTTCCTTTGTCATAAATTTAGTTCGCGGCAAATGATCAGAAACAATGGATGTGGAAAAGGAAGCAAGACAAGGTATTCAGTCGGAACACTGAATCCAACTACTCATGGATTGGATCATTTTATTTGTCAGCTAGCAAACTTGACTTTCCCTTTTATAATTGGCATCCACTTCATTCCTTCAAACTGCTATGCAATCATAATAGATCAAATTTTCTATAAAGAAGGATCAGACTTGGCCTACTTTTCCCCCAGCAAAATTTTCGAGAATGTATGCACCCAACTTCAAAAATTCCTTTGATAATAAAGCTTGTCCCCTCTCCTTGTCCTACCTTTCTCACTGAAGGATCCAACCATGCAACGGTGGTAGAGCCGCAGCTTTTATAGAAAAAATTGCGCATATCAAGGTGTATGAAAACTAATTAGTTTCCATTTTAATTGGTTCGAACGAGTTATGATATAACAAACAACTTCCCCGCTGGAACATACCAGTAGTGTATGTCATCTCTCAAGTTTGCATTTTCCATTTACTCCATTTTGTGTTCTCAAAGCTAAAGTAAAATCCCTTTGTGTTATTTAAGAACGTCTATTTCTTAAGAATGTCAACTCAAATAATAATATTTTTCTCGTGCTGCATACTACATTTCATACATATTAAGTGAACTTGCAGAAATGTACTAGACTTCTCAGTTTCAGCCTTGCCAACTTGAAGGTAATATCTAATGCCATTTCATATATATTTGTCTTATGAAATTCATCATAACTTTTAAACTATTTCATACACACATGCATGATTAACGTAACGCCACAAGACAAAAGAGAATTTGAGAAAATCAAGGACAGAAAAAGTATTCTTCTCAAAGATGGACAAACTAATGTAAATGAGTGAGTATGTATGAAGGGGAAAACTATGCAGACGAAAAATAAACTTGGAACTCTACTGACTTTATTATTTTCCCTTGTCGCAGAACCGACTCTAGCAAAAGGAGTGAGAAACAGAGTGTCTTGTTGTCAGTTGGACACGAGCACAGTGTGGCTTTCAACATGTGTATGTGTCTTTTTGCAATTACAAAATGAGTCTGTCATACTTTGTGATTGAAGGATGGAGAAACTATGTACTCTACTTTCACTAGAAGGGAGAAATATATGCTGTTGAGGATGATGATTTCTCATGTGGTTTTCTCTCCAGCTTTCAGCCCACAGATATCGCAGCTGCTGCTCCATGAATGATTATGCATGCATTGGTTTTTTGTTTACAAAACTGGCTTTGAGATAGATTTTTTGCGTCATTGTTTTTGTGGTTGTTTGTATCATTAAGGATATTTCCAAAATGCACTTTTGATATCACAGGATGACCCCTATCTTGATGAAACTTTGGAAGGGAAATATTTTCCAATTAAAATCCCATTCCTGCCGCTTGTTTGCCCTTGGGCAGCTGATACATTCCAACTGTGTGGAAATTTAGAGAGATCTTTGATGTTAAAATGCATAATTTGCATTTCCTCTCCATATGTCCGAAATGGCAAGGGTATTGTATTTATAAGAGGAAAACTCTATTTGTTTTTTTAGACTTTTATCTCTCACTCTGGGAGTAATGTACAAGGGTGAATGACGTGTGGGTCTGGTTTTTGTCATCAGACAAACAATGAATAATATATACGGCGCAACACATGGCTTCATTTCCCTTTGTAGTCGTTTCTTTCCGATTTAAGAACAGCTTCCTCTCTTGCTCCTCTTCTCTTTCTTAAGTAGGCATACGAACTGTCGTCAATTCATGAAGAACAAGAAATGCATAGGAAAACCAAGAGTGGGATCTTTTTTCACACGATTTCCTCATTTCCATTGAGAAGGAGAATATTTCATATCCCATTCTTTCATTGTCAGCCGGTTGGCTTAGCTTGAGGAAGAAAATATGAAAAAGGAAGAAAAAAAGTTATTTATATGAGTCCAGAAGTGAGAGAGGTTTTGATGAAATGCAAGTTGTTAACTTTCATCTTACTAAGGATACATTCTCAGAGTTGGCGTTTGGTATTTTACTCCGTACGCAAACTGCTTCCCACTCTAAAAAACGGATTCCTTCACAGAAACTTCAAAAGGCTTTTTGCTGACAGCACCTGTGGGCATTTGAAGTAAACTTTTCCTCTTTGAAATCATCCTAGCAGCACTGGATAAAAAAAATTCTCTCGGTTAGTCACTCATTCACTATTAAGAAGTCAGGCAAATTAGAATTGTCAAAAAGGAAAGTTTCCTTTGTACAGCTATATATCTGCTGAGATGCTGGTAAATCTAACTGGCGGAGACAAAAAAGACGTAAAGTTTTCTAATACTCGTAGGTTTGGTGAACTTGAGTTATCACGAATATGGTTATCTCTTAGGGAGAAAAGTTTAAAATAGCCTATCTTTTTCTAGTAATTAATAATTCAGCTGGAGGTGGGCATTAATACAAGTGTAATTAAAATAATGTATGCTTCTTGATAAATAAGCTGAAGTAATTAGTAACCGTGAATTGGGCTTTAACCAGAGAAAAAATTGCTAGTTACATAACTTCTATAATGTAACCTGCAGGAGGAGGGATTAATGCTTATGCATTATTCATCATGAGATCTAGCTTAGAATAGAAATAATTGGAGTGGTGTGGTGATGATAATGGCTTTTCCTTCACTCCACTTCTTTCTTGTGTACCTTCATGCGTATAAAAAATTTGAAAAATTATTTCAGAAACTTTGTACCTCCTTCAAGCTAAAATTTAGTTTATTCTTGGAATTTTGATCTTAACCAATGTTTCCAACATGCTTAATAGCTGCAAGTCATAAAGCTCCCAAAAAAATGCTGAGTAGATAGCTGATTTGATGTGATATGACTTGATGACTGAAACGAGCGGAAAGGAATTTAAAGTAGCCAAGAATCTATTTAATTTTTTTCTCTGCCATCACTTCTATCCTGACGTATAATCTAATAGAGTGAATAGTTTTGGTCATTAATTTACACAAAAATTTAATGTCTCCTTATTTTAAAGAAAATAAGTTATCAATATGTCTTTGATTTTTAGCATGTAATATCTTGACGATATTTACATAATAATAATAATCATTCACATAATGTTTGGAAGGTTAAGTTGGACTTCCATTTTCCAATGAAAATATTCCAACCTCAAGCACCATTATAAGGAGTTAAGCTTAACCTTACTTTATATAACATAACTTGTAAAAGTCACAAACCAGAATTTCTTAGAGTTTAGCGTAGGGAGCATCCGTTTAAAACCTTGAAAAGAGAGGGGAGAGAGGGGTCCGATAGAACTTTAAAAATAGTGTTAACTTTCCCTATCTTCAAATGTTAATTAGGCGTGAAATGGGGGAGGGGGGTGGGTTGCCAAAAAAGTAATATCAAACCTTTTAAATGGATGGCCCCATAACAGCAACATAGATTAAAGAGAAATTGCTCAACGACTAACGACCATGAAAAGTTGGTCAAAGAGTACATTCGGTTTTCCCTTTGAGGATGAATCTATTTCGCAAATGAGTGATGCAACTGGTGGAAAGAGTGAAGATTAAAATGGCTCGCCTGTGTGTACAAGGACAACAGGAAGCTGGGATGAGAAAAGCATCATATTAATTTTGTTAAGCAGACTCTTTCTCACACACTACAATGGCAATGATGAAAGGAAATGAATTCATATTGCTCATTTTACTCCACACAACTTACACTTACCATTCCTATTTATTCCGACCCCTTGAATTTGGTTTTAAGAATTAATTATGTAAAAGGCCTAGAGACACATACTTTTGTTCTCTGGCCACTTTTATTTTATTTGGAGGATAACAATTCAAATGTAGAAATGTTTGTGACACAAGGACAACAAAAGAGATCAATTTTATTGTCAAAGACAAGTCATTTATGAACAGATATGTTGACAGTGTGGAACTGACATACATGTCATAATGTAATGAGGTATTCGCTGTGCATTTTAAATTCATATTTTAATGAAGGCTCCAGGCTAAAGCTCTGTTTTCACTGGATTAGAAAATATTCCTAAAAGCGTGATGCAAATATTCAACAACTTTTATTCGAGTATAAATAGAAAGCATAAATGTCAATACATATGCACAACAATTTTGGCTGAGCTATCAAAACAAGGTTTTGTTGAATGAGTATTAGTTCCTTTTCCACGACATGATAAACTGTTTACTGTTTCTTGATATTTCAGTAAACTTTTTCCATCAAAGTGAATTTATTATAAGGATATTTTGTGCACCTGCGACATTCACAAGTTGTGTTTAGATGTGTGTTTTCGTTGCATCTTTAGTTTACTTTTTGAAGGAAAACAAAACAAATGGGAATGGTGCAAATTTATTTCTGAGAAGGATGCCTCTTATCTTGAAAATGGGTAAATGTTTACCCTGGAGTCTTATCATTTAACTTTTATGTTGTTCAACCCGCATAAAATAGTATATTTACTTTAAGAACCCCAAGTAACTAAGAAGCTATCTTAAACTACTGTAGAAAGTCATATCTTCTCATTTTTCTAGCTCCTTTAAGGCATTCCGTCTCCGTTTTAAACCCCCGTTTCATGTTTCTCAAGCAGTAAAACAGAGAATTCACGTGTATCCTGTTTACTTTGCAAGGTCACTAATGTCAATACGAAAACGGTGTATCCATCCTTCCCAGCATAAAAATGCACAGGAGCTCATTCATTCAAATTCGATTGTACTAACTTCTGTACTAGGTCAAGAAAAGTACATTCGAAATAACTTTTTCAATTCCAACTGTCAGTGTATCCTTTCTCTAAAAGGGAAGGCTAAGTTTAGCATTTCCGTGACTTTACACTTCTATGTAGCTTTCCCCACGTCCAAATTCATTTGAAAGAAGAATCTCTCCAGATGGTCCTATTTTGGATAGATTTTTTTCAAGTCGCTCTCACTAACTGAAAATCCATTCTTGAAAGGAATCAGGTCTGTACGTCATCCCTCAGATTTCTTCTTCGACCTGGATCACGTCTCATCGCACAGTTAGCACATGCACACTTAATGAAATCATTGCATTAGGGGAACATAATCGCATTATATAAGGTTTCATGAGAGGAACATTTGGGTGAGAGTGTACGCTATTCCTACACTTCAGTGTTATATATCTACATGGCTAATCAGCTCATTCCCTACCAAAATTCTGTTCAATCATTTCCCCTCTGATCTGATGTGATCTTGTAGTATTCCCAAACGAGATTTAGGATTCCCCATATTCCATCTCGATGTGTTTGTGTGTACATTGTGAAAATCGTTATTGCATCTGTTTAACATCTTCATTTCCTAGAATCCCACTCAAGATCAATTTTCACTAAGAGAAAATCAATTTTGATGAAGAGATTACATAAGAGCGAGTAGGGGCGTTATGCGTTGTGTAATGGGGCCCATATAGTTTATGCAGATTGGAAACTAACGTAAAAAAATGGTAAAAGGTTACGCACACGTCATTATTCTACGCAATCGATTTAATCATTTTGGTAATACGACACTCCACCTTCTCCATAATCTCCAACCTTCCCACGTGAATATTAACAAAGGAATGGTTATTACTAAAGGATTTCACACACACAATGTCAGTATTAAGGTCATTTTTAATGCTCCGACCACGCAGGTGTGCGTTTTCTTATTACAAAGTCATATTTGATATTGAATTTCCCCATTTCGTTATTTATTTGACAGGAAATCCCATAATAGGTTTGGAGACACAATCAAGACTTCAATCGAACAATCAAGCACACCTGTTAACAACAGTCAGGTTTGGGAAATAAAATTTCCGAAATGGGCGAGCTAAGTATCGTCCCATCTTTATCCCCAGCGGTTTCTGGAGCCTCGTCTTTTGCCGACTTAGAGACAAGTACACCTTGGGCTGATACTGAGAATATTTATGGAGGAGATAACTCTTCTACAGAAATTCCTGGTGACCTGGACTTTGACGACGAGAATACTATTTTATTCTTTATTACTCCGGAGGATATGCTCAACCCATCAAAGAGAAATCCTGCATTTTATCCTATTATTATCACTCATGCTATCACTTTCGTTATCGGAATAATTGGGAATATTGTAGCTGTCTCTGTCATGATAGGGGATAGGAAGGGAAGGAACGCTACAAACTTGTTTCTTGTTAGGTACTTATTTTGTATAATATATACTTTAGATTTCGTATACCATTTAATATTCTTTGCAAGCGTTTTTTTAAATAACAAAAATATCCTCCATTTATAATTAGCTTGGCGGTTGCGGATTTGCTGCTTCTCTTACTCTGCATTCCTCTTGAGGTTCTCCAGTACTTTCTCCAGTTTGAAGATAACGGGGCGATTTGCAAGGTGGCACGGTACACTGAACTTCTCTCGGCATCCGCTTCCGTTCTCAATCTCTGCGCCGTAAGCTTGGAAAGGTACGTGAAATTCTTTTGATCATCTTCTCAACCAGCTCATTATTATTACAAGCATTCTCTGCATATCATTAAGTATTCTCTTGTATAAATCGATAGTAAGCAAAATATAAGAAGATAAAAATACATCCTAATTAAAATTAAATGAACTTCAAATATTTACAACTTGGTTATGGTACATGGCTCCTTTTCAAAATGTGTAGGTTTATCAAAATATTTTTACAAAGAGAAGGAAAAACTGGGGCTCAAAAGCTCGCATTATTCCTTCTTTTTAAAAATCTTTCCCGCCCACTCATCCTTTCTTTCAGTCGAAACCAAAGTATTTGTCCTTACGGTCGAGACAGCTGGGCGGGAAGTTTTAAGAATCAAACGTAAATGTGAGTTATCCTCCTCCTGGAAAAGAAAACTTCCCACGGCGTAACTCTCCCATTTTCATGAATTATTTACACTGTCGCCAAAAAATTTACATGGAAACCTATCGAATCGTTTACAAAGCAAGAAATATCCGGGCTCATGTTACCTCCCCTCTTTACCCCTATAAAATTGCCTACATTTCTTAGAAAAACACGTTTTTCCATCTATCTTGAACGTCACAACTCCAATATCTTGATAGGTAGATATTACCCCATCTATTTTGTCTGGTCACTTCAATTTCTTGAGAAATCAAAGAACTGGAAGAGATCTGTTAGACATGCTGGCTTGCTTTCAAATTATGAAATGACCTCTTGTGACCACTAGCCGCGGGATCACAAACATAGTATCGTTATATCCAACTCGTTCCATGTATTTCACCCTTCCACCATTTATAGACAGGACTCTGGTGATTATGACAAACATGAGTTGACAGCGACTTTCCCGAATGGATGTCACAGCATGTTGGATTAAGAGACAACTAGATAATGCATTTAGTAGTTGACGCACCAATGATTCTTTGTCAAAATGATAAACCCACGTAATCCATATAAACTATCAACTTGTTGGTTCCAAAGTTACACCACATGTTAGAGTTGAACTCGAATACGGAAGAAGTGTCGTTTTTCCAGAATGCTTCAACTAGCACAGGATGTCTTCCATTTTCAAGAACCACTTTTTTTCGTTGAACAGGTTCATCGTCATCGTATTTCCCATGAGATCTCGGTCTGTCTGTACTCTGAGTAATTGTCGGAAGGCCATCTGCTTCGTGTGGATTATTGCAATGGTGCTCTCACTCCCGGTCATGCTGACAAAGGTAGGAACATTTTTGAATTATATTTGTAACCTAAACAACGTATATATTCCACAAAGTGGAGCAACGTAACTAGCTCTTGGCAAAGGCTTGACAGTTTCCAGCATTATAATATACTGCAGAATATCATGCATATGTGTGAGTCGGATGTGCGTGTTTCCGTTCTCCTTTAAAAAAAACTCCAAAAGTGACCTCCTTACTTGGTACTGCGTCAATAGCATACTGGTAAAGTAGCAAGAGGTCAAAGAATTTTTTAAAGAAGATTCCTCACAACTCCACTTCAGCAACAAGCAGGAGGAAACACTCTGAAAGAATTGCACTGCTTTGCAGTATCTTTGCATGTGTAACAAAAACTTCACTTAGGTAATGCATGTCCTTTTCCTTCCCCGGGAATGCAAAAAAACATACAAACAAACACCCCAACTCGTGCATTTTGAATTTGAGCTCGCTCTCTAAACTAATGAGCTTTGAGCTCGTGGAATAGTCATGTGAAAGCCACAAAGTCAAGCCAGAAGCCATCATTATTCATTGGTGCCCATTAAATAGCAGTTGTATGCTCACTTTCCAAAACTACTCTCAATGCTTCTTGATTACCAAGTGGACTTACTTTTTCCATATGAGCGACAGAGGGAGAAAATGAGGAAAAAATGGGCTTACTAGCTCATTCCATTGAAAAAAAGTTAAAAAACTTGTTTAATACTTACCTTGTCCATAGAAAGAAAATTAAATGGAAGCTGTGAGTAATTTTTTTTCCAAAGGATTCTTTCCCTCTCACGGTTCTGATTATCTACTCACTCTTCCATTTACTCCTCTCTTGAAAAGAGGAGGTAGACATGGTGAGATGATGATGGCAAATGGAGAGAAGGATTCAACCTCATTTTCTCAGCCTTTCCATTTTAACGATATCCCTCTTTCCCAGTCTTTTGTAATGATTAGATTTTCCAGAGCACGCGAATGGGAAATGAGTCGAGTTTAAAAGCTACCTCTTGCTAACTTTTGCTCTTTCCTTCTGAAAATGTAGGAAGGCTACTCGGTCACGTATACCAACAACATCACCTCTGTAAGCGTATACTATTGTGAGGAAGACAGTGTCAGTGAAGGACTACCCATTGCTATCTACAAATTTGTCATTCTCTTTGCTGCACCAGCCCTGCTAATGATGATCTGCTATGTATATGTCATCCGAGAACTGTGGCGGAGTACTAGGAACATTACACTTCTTACCAATTCGAAAAGGTAAGTGGAGACAAATTTTGTTTAAAAGTTAAATGGATTCTGCACGAAAAACTTTTCCTCTGATGCATTCTACTGAATGCAACTATTTATTCTTAGAAAAATGGGATTTTTAGCTAGATTAGGAAGTAATTCTCAAGTCATGAGGAAGTGAGTTTCTTTGATCCCACTTTTTACCTTCACTGATATAGTTTGATTCATGAGGGTTGATGCTTGCTTATATTGATATGTATTTAGCTAGTTGAACCTATTTTATATGAGATGATGAGATCAGAAAAAGACAGAGTTAAAAATGTATCGTTACTTTTATACCGATGTTATACTTTGTTAAGTTCCATTCCATGTAAATTAACAAGAAAGTTGAGAGGCTAGGTGGAAACAAAGAGAAAAAAGAACTAAAATGAACTATGATGTTGAGAAGAAGGATTTTTATTTGAAGTTTGTTGTATGCGTCAAGCATTTTAATTCCATTAGGCTTCTAGTACGACAACAAACCTATTATTTCCCCTGAAGGAAGCTGCTTTAAATCGTACTAACAATAGGCTTGGATGGTACTACAAAACATCGACGAATTACTCGCATCAAGAACTCTACTTGTTCACGATATTATGTAGATATTTGCCAACAATTCACTTTTCACCGTATTCGCTTATCAATTAGTGCCTTGCCAATTAGTCGCGTAGAAAGATGGAGACAACCAGTTTTCCTATGAAGCTCGTCTAGACTTCACAGAGAATCTAAATAAACTCATTTTTATACAATGACACATTTCCATTCCAAATTGAATTGTATCATCCGAAACGTATTCCTTTGTTAAGCTTTCTTTACAAAGCAAAGCTGCTCTTTTTGTATTTCCCTGTTCTGATTTGATAAGTACTTCGCCGAGATGCTATTTTGTTTGTATTAATTGCATTTGTGGGGTCTTATAAAACAAACTGAATTTTTACAACAATTTAGGCCTGTGGAAAACTTATTTTTTTAGATAAATTTCCATCTACACTCTAGTGGAATACATGTGCTGCAACGTGACTGTGAATAGATTGTGATTTTTATAGTTTATATACTAACATTATACGCAGTTAATTAGTTGAGCACATATTTTTTGAATCAACTGAGATGAAAGCGAGGGTTTCCTTTCTCTCCACTTTTCGCTAGTGTAGCATTCATATTTTACAAACGCAGAGTTTGCTCGCATCAAGTTTTCAAGGACGTACTGAATGTTGTTTTTAAATTAGTAAAAACCTCCGCATTGGATAAATAGGGAAGCCTAAGAGTAAAGTAAATGAGATTAATTGGGGTGTTATTAAAGTTAACCCAATCTCCATATTTTCCATTCTATATATCCTATGCATCATATTGAGACAACCGTAAATGTTTGGTAAGAAGGATTATATCCCGGAGTGATAAAGCAATTTGCAAAATCCAGTTTGTAAAGCAAGAGTTTCCAGTTTGAAGTGCATAAATCCATACATTTCGAGATTTCTGCAAACTGCGATAGGAAAATCCGCAGGCTGCCCTGTTTGAAATTCCCCTTTCGTTTTATAAGCTTTCTTCCTAGAAACAACAATGGAACACGGATAAATGGAAAAACAGGTGGGAGGATAACATCCTGGTTGTAAATTGTAATTCAAAGGGGAATATTTCCTTCACTCTGATACTCGATTGACACGCTTCGGCTACAATACACTTTATTTGTGCTCTAGCGGCAATTCTTTAATTTGCCCAACAAAAGTTTTTACTTTTTAATGAGACACTACAGAGCTTCGAAACTTAATTTTCCTTAGGCACATCATTTGACGTCACTCCACTAGCATCAATTTTCATTTTATTATGTAACTAGAAGGCCAGTTGTTTGCTAAACACACAATAAGTTAATGATTAGCTACTAGAACTTCATGAATTGAATTGAATTGAATTGCCAAATTTATTAACGTGACAAAGAACATAACATGATTACATATTGTTTGGCATCGAAATGTCC
>JAHZNA010005331.1:0-10255 GCA_027743935.1 Sinodicranocentrus sp. ZH6 | reverse complement strand
GAAAACGAAAATGAAAATACTTCGCGTTTTTCCCCGGAAGTCGCATCCTGTTGTAGCCATATACACCATATGCAAATTACTATGACAGTTTAGAACCTTGGGTAGTACGTTGTAGTAAATCACGGTGCAATTAACCTACAAAGCAACAGAAACAACGTCGATGGGTTCTGCCTCGGTCAATTAAAATGCCAGGATTTCGTTCCTTTCTCAAATCTTGTTCCATTATGAGTATCATCGTTTCGCATAAATATCCAATGGTACAAAAATTTTTGTAAAAAATACTAATTTTCCACCAAACGTTTTGAGTGTCCTTTTATTTATAACGTTGAAATAAATAATAATAATAATTTCAGTAATGAACACAAGTAGTAAAAGTGAAATCCCACTAGGGAGACATTTGAAAAATGCTAAAAGTGAGGATAGTTTTCTGAGTTATAAACATTAGTGTACATGTGTAGTTCTTATTATGTAAAGCGAGTCAACGACGAGGAGCATTAGGAAGATAGGCAAGTAGTTTTTCATCGTGCATCTACATAAAAATTTATTAAGGATCGCTAGTGTTCACGTTTCAACTTTCACCATACAAACCTGCCCTGTATCCAATCAGTTCCCTCTGGCTATAAAATTATCTTAACGGAAACGACACCATTTACACTTTCACAAGAACATCCATTACTGGATTATCATACGTGCTTTATTACAGCAATACAGCAAACCAGGTCAACAAAGAAGGACAATATGTATGGAAGTATACTGGAATGTTGAAACATGTACAAATGACATATTCCTAACTAACATTACTCGGAAAATGTTCTCAAGAAGTTGTACATTAACCCTAGAGTTACCTACAACGGTTTCCTCAAACCTTGTTTTCACAAACTGAAAAGATGCACGTACGTAAATCCAATGGCGAATCATAATGGAGAATGTGAAGCTTAACTGCCTACGTGTGTATGAATGTAAAGTGATGCGTACTGGAGACTTGGATGTTTTACATGTGATAAAAAGAGACAATAGGCATAACCCATATTGTACTCTAGAGTGATCAAGACAAAGGCGACAATAAAGCTGGAGCAAATAAGAATCTCTTAAATTAGAGTACAGCACATCGGTATGCTGTCTCTCCATTCCTTCTCCTTATAATCACAGACCTCATATAACTCATAACATGGCCATATTGTGCTTTTAATATACATATGTACAATATAATATTTTTTATGTTACACGTACATATATATTGACTACACGAATTATCGTTAAAACTGAAAAAGTTTTACACCTATTGTTCGCTTCAAATCGCTTTGTGTAAAACGGAACGTAGATGAATTGGTATAGTTTTTTCGTCAAATATTGTTCGAAAGAGTGAAAGCATTTGCTTTCTGGAAGCCTTTTCAGGTTTCACCTTTCCCCCAAAGAATCAACGTGAATCCCTACACTGCAACCTTTAGCACTAGCGCATTTCCTATATTGGTTGGTTCTTTTGGCACGTTGAAGCAGAAATTATGCATGAGCGAATTTTCACAACAGTTACGAATACGATTTTCTATTCAATATCCCAATATTCTAGAACACTGCTACCTACCATTCAAGGTTCATCCTATTTTGGATTCTCGTGGTCCTCGTCTACAGCAGCTGTGTAATATGATTGACTATTTGTTGAGAATATACAAGATGAATATGTATGGATGGCGTATGAGCATGTATGAAATAAATTGGAAAACCTAACATATATCTTTTTTTAATATTTAGCTTCTTATCGAATACTGCAGACTGTACTGTAACTGCAAAGTCGAAAACTCTAGAAGGGCGACTAAAATTCCTGGAATCCCATACATTAATCCAATACATTGTGTGATGTACCTCACTTTACTAGTTCCCAGGTGGATCCTACAATAGAAGCATAAAGACTTACAGGTTTACCTATATTATTTTCATGCATGTACAGCCATTCAGGTCACAGTACAAATAAAAGGAGCTAGAGCATGTCCAAAATATCACATTCTTCATTAACTGACATTCATGTTTGGTCATTAAGTCCGTCTACAACATCCTTGTACAAAACTCTTCGCCACGATAGAATTATCTAATAAAGTACTGCGTGACGACTAGCCTGTCTAACATACAAAGTTCACATGTTTGAGTAGAGGGATATTTCAAAAGGCCGTACATTATGTTTCCCGACAATTCTTACATGCAGGTAGCTATCACGTTATATCTTATCTCTGACAAATGACATTACTATAATCCATGGAGCGAGCTTTATGTGATAACCATTTTAGTTTTACTTGAGTGTTGTCCTTGTCCTGCGTTTTCTACATCACGTTACTAGATAGTACGGCCAATAAATAAAATTAAAAATGGCAAAAGCCAAAGGGAATGCATATCTGCACGTCTCATCAATATTTCGAGCTTGCGTCTGCCAGCTAAATGAGGTGGTTCGTTTTGAGTGTGAGCCATCAAGGCGATTAGTCCCTTCAATAGAAATGGTAGGATGTTCCCCAGGTCCAAGCACTGTGGTTGTGAGTTGATGATGAGGACCCGAGCCTTGAATGAAACGAGCCTCCAAATGGTTGGCAATAGAGCCATCCTCCTTTTTCGTGTTTAGCTGAAAATAAAATATAGAATTTGTGAATAGTTTGACCAAAACGCTTGTCCCAACATTTGGCTTACCACAAACCTCATATTTTCATCTATTAACTTGACATCTTTGCTTTCTTTCTGTTTTTACAGAAGGAGTCTAAACACCATTGGCGGTTGGATTGGAACACTTGTGTGCCATACGTTGTTAGTGAGATGAATGGGATATAATATATATTTGAAAGGGAAACCTTCAGAAAAGATTACGACATATATTGACTTCATAACAAAGAGTGAAAAATTAAGGAGTCAGTCGAGATGCCTTTACCATCCAATATTTCATCTCAATCGAAAAACCTGCAAAAAGGCACAAGGACTGTATAATGGATATTGCTGAATTATGCTACAGACAGACATCCAAAATGGATGTCAGCAGGGGGTATATATGGAGCCATTGAAGAGTCAGACGATCAAGCTTCCTTACTTTCAGAGAAAAATACTGATGTGAAAAAAAATGCGAGCCAAGTCATTACAGCTTCATAGTATAAAACCCCGTTTTCAATTTATCATACTCTTGTTTCCATTGCCCTATGGATGTTTATAAAGCTTTGACTGTGAGTGACTAGATTCCATTTAATTTTACCAGTCACCAGTGCAGTTGTACCTCTAACCGTCGAGTTAGGTAAAAAAAGGAAGCAAACTGTGTCATCAGGAGTTCAGTCGTTGTTTGCAGTGTAAAGCTCTTTCCTGTCATGTCACTCACAGGCTCAGTCACTCATGCACTTCTTCAAGCACTCATCAAATCAAGGACTAAATCATACTATGGCGAAAAACAATAAAATACTTCTGTACCATTACTGCCCGGAATGAGCTTGGTAATCAACGCGTAATGAATATTGGGTTTTCCCACAACACCACATATGAAAAGAGAAGAACAACTGCCAACCATATAATACGGGCACTATCCAGATAAATTTTCAATCCCTAGCTGCTTAAGCTGAGAGAGATGGAGTGCAAGTTTCCACAACGTGTAAAAAGAAACTGCCGAACTTAAACTTTAGCAATCGGAAGGAAGGTGTGGGAAAGGGAAAACAAGAGCAATATTGTGAAGTGTTCGCTACAAAATAAGCAAAGCTATTGAATGAAAATGTATGTAATTGTCTGATGGTTTGATGTGACGAGGCACAAAGTAGCACCGTGTAAGATCCGCATGTTTTATGCATTAGTCCTTCAGTCCTTCCCTGCCTGCCTACTTTCCGGGGAAAAGTATATCGTCAGCTTCTCTGCACACGGCTGTTGATGCGCTCACAGAATGACTATCATGACTTGACTCTTCTATAAATGTTGTTTCAGTTTTTTTCTCAACGTCATTCACAAAAGCGAAAGTTTTGGAGTGAATTGCACACGTTTTACTCACTGTAAGATACATGCATAGCATGTCATCAGATGGAGAATCAAATCCCATTAAATTAAACAATACAATATTGTTGGGTATAGACAACAGTAGGACTATAGTGAGACTTCAGCAGACTGATGAACATTTTGGTTTGTGTGCAGTAGTATGAGTTTATTACACTTTAGATTTCCCATTTTTCAAAGATTTTAACATTTGCAGCTTTGTACGACATAGAACATAGCTCGCTCGTAGTTCTTATAAAGTTTCACACATTGATTGTTTAATCCAACCAACTGAGCCAATACGACCAAACAGACCGGTAGCGTTGATGGAAGGTATATATAGTAGTTCTTAAACTTTCATACAAGGTAGAAATTTTAAGTCAAACAAACAAAAGGCGCGGTAGTAAGTCAAATGCAAACCTTTCAAAATTTTCAATTAATATACTACTAAACAAAAAGTTGGGTAATAAACATATCTCATAAATAATCATTTTCCACGACCAACCACATTTTCCGGAATTTGGAACAAAGTTACCCTCCTCTCAACAAGTTTCATTTGCCAAATACATGATGACCACCTTCCTACAAAACCTTATTAGTTTTCAAAATAACAGGAACTTTTCAATGTTTGTCGCTTTCGAGTTAGCACAAGCTTCAATCCATAGCCACACATTGTCAAGCTCATACACAGGTACGTAGGTATACAAGCACCTCTGGGAATATAAAATTACAGGCTGCCAACAACAAGAAATACAATTCACTCAAAAAAATTCCAAAAACGCAGAGAATTCATATTTTAGCTGGATTCTACTCTTAGAAATATAGACCATAGACCACTACAAATAAAATCTAGCAACATCAGTCAGAGAACACATCGTATCCGGCTTTCTATGTTGTACCTCTATCAGTGTTGTTGCAATTTTCATGTTTTTCCATTATATTATTTAAGCAATGATTTTGGCTCAGAATACAGTTTCCCACGGATTGTTAAATATCCCCTGCGACGACTTGGACTACATTGCAAATGGGCAAGACCGGGTTAATGCGTTTTTTCTCTCTAGAATTCGTTCCTGGGAATTGAAAAGCCACATTTTACTTCACGCTAAATTTCATGTTTATTACACTTGAAGTTTTGAGCGTTTCCTGCCCTTTGGCTGTGCGCCCATATAGATACTGAAGTTAGAAATCATCGCGTATGCCTTATAAATGCTTGGTATAGGTAATTTCCTGTTGTCTGATAGAACCGTCCGGGGGTTCGTCTGTAACGTCTGTGGCCGCCGCAGTTAACGGCTGTTGCTTTTACTGATAATGACAGTCAGTGTTCAGCAATCAAATTTGGTTTCCTAAGGCACCAAATTTGGTTCCCTCAATTCCCCAAAAAGCAACCAAATTAGGTTCCCTGGGAAAACTGGTATACAATTTAACATGCTTTGTTTTGACTTCATACCTTTAAAAATCCATTATTCTAAATTTGCACGGTGAATTTTTTTGCATGGTGAAAAACTTTATTTGTTCCCGAAAATCATAAATCTAATTAGAGAACTTTCTGGCTTCTTTAGAGGTTAATATTTATTTCAAAACTCCAGCTTTCCACCATTTTTGATATAATTTTTAATATAACCGCCATAAATCTAATTTTTAATCTTTGTGGTGGTCTCTTTTATTTGACCATTTTTCATCTAAAAGGAACCAAATTAGGTTCCACAGGAAACCCAATTTGGTAGCTGAACACTGACTGACTGAATTAGTAACAAGTGCAATGCAATTTTACGAAAATGCTATATTTCTGTATCATTTTGTCATCATCATATAATTCATGTTGATTGTTGCCACTGCCATTGATCAGTTGGGCAACATGCTATATCTAATTATCTAATATTCTCCAACCGTAGTAATCAGAATGATCAGAAAGTGTTAAATAGGATATAGGATGAAGTGAAGGTAAACACAAAAATAGTCATGTGTAAACTTAACGTGACTAACCTAAATCTTCTACAAGTTTATTATTTTTTAAACTGAGGGTACTCCACATGGAGCCATTTTAATAGAAAATCATTTTTATGAATGTTTTTAAACTTTACTAACAGCTTCCGCCAGCAAACACTCCAACTACTGTCTGGATATGGCCGCATGTATTAATACACGATCTTGATATCCTGCTGATTCTCTGGCTTGCAATATTATCAAACTGGCATAACGGTTCTTACAACGGTCTCAGAAGAAAATCAGAAATCACAATTTTGATTTGTTTCGCTTGGTTTAGTCAGACCAAGGGGTCTTTTTAGTATAGCATGAGTATGCCAGAAGCCAGTCATATGAAAATGTCGTGTGGTGAAAGGAGCTATGATTCTGTTTTCACCATTTCTCGGATCTTGTATTCTCTATTCGTACGCGTTGTGTGCTTTCATGCAAAAAAAAGTTCAGAAAAGTTTTTGGCATTTTCGGCTATTTTAGGTTGCTTCATGTTTAGAGAAGTTGTTGGTATGATGTATACTGTCGCATAAAAGGAATTCAAGCAGTTTTATCTCTTGATTTGATTCTAGGTGGTCAACTTTTTGAAACCTTAAGTTTATGAATTATGAGGTAGATAAAGTAACTGGGTTAGTACTGTATACAATAAAGTGACTTTTCAATAAAGCGTGAAGCACTTTAACTAATTTTGCTTTTCCTAACGAAGCATTTTGAAGCTTCGGTAATTATTGGTTCACTCTTTGGCTAGTTATGTTTGTCTAATAATTTTGAGCAAACTTTAGAACCTAACGAATATGCACTCCTGTACGAAATTGCTTGAATCTTTATATATGCTAGAAAAGTAAACAAAGCCATATTCTCACGAAAAATCAGACTTAGGTAGTTATAAGCATATAACACGTGCTGTGCTACGAAAAGTGGTTCTGCGACCAAGTATCATTTGGCGAATAAAGGGTCAAAGGACTTCAACATAGAAAATCTAGAGGGTATTTCGCAGCAAGTAGTGAACTGCTTGTGTTATATTGGCAGGAGATTTTACCGGCCATCCATGGAGGAAGGTGCAGGCTACTTTGCAAAATTGAATTTTTCCACCAGCCTTCTCAAATACAAATAGTGTGGTCTTTCCCTGAAAAGCCTCTTCAGGGCATCAATCTCTGAAATTGTATTTGTAATACGAACAACAACTTCTATTCAATTCCAATAATAGCATCTCAACCTGATTTTATTTACTGTTCCAGTCGATCCTTTAGGTGAATCTAATTTTAAAAATTGCAGAGAAAATAAAGGAATAAGTTTCAACTTCTGAGTTCTTCTTGTTGGTATTATTTTTCTAAGACATGATGCTAATTGTTTATTTCCAGTCCTTGCAGTTCACAGAACATAGAACATACCAAAATTGAGGTTCAAGTAGTTGCAGTTCTCAGCTCAACTGACACTGACACACACGTTGATAGAGAGATCTTTAGGGAGACGTGTGCTGAAAACATGGTGCAGGCACATATATCATGAACACAACATTCGGTCAAGTGGCATGGTATAAGATGACATGAAAATAAATTTATTTTTAATGCAAACCCATGAAAATGTGCTATAACGTGTTTACATTTTATGAGATTATATATGTGGCAAACTGGTTTGCAAATGTGAAAGGTAAGCAGTATTGTACGTTAACCAGTAATCTATAGTAAAAGGATAGAGTATATTTCAAAAGCATAATCCTACCAAATACTTGTAGTTAACGGAGTATGAAAAACACACACAAGCAAACAGATGCATTCCAAGCCTAAAATGTAAATCCTTCAACAAGCTCTTCGCGTTAAGTAACCTTCACACACACATTATACATACCTAGTGACCACTCGACAAGAGTCTTTCAAAGTTATCCAATTAAAAGTTTCAAAATAGCCAGCTCAATGAGGAACCTACCTTCAACATTAAATCTATCTTCTTCTTTCATGTTTCCCATATACACCATACTACTTTCACCATTCAGTTAATGTAGCTATTATGCATAACCACAATAAGTCTTCTCATTAAGAGCTACAATGGCCTTAGAGTTATCGTATGAGAAATCTCATTTCGTAACTACATAAATACACAAACTTTTGTAATGTTCAAAATTTAATTTAATACCTTTACAAGCGTGTTGCAGGCAGACGGTGGTTTATCATTAGCCCGACCATCAATAAGATCTCTTGTAGCAGGATCCGGGTTGAATGTTCTAGCACGGCGAAAATTTCGACAGCACTCTTTCCTCCAAAGGTAATTCACCACAGTAAATTCCAAAAGAGCTAAAAAGACGAATGCTGGAATATGTGAGAAAAAAAGTATTCTGTAAGTAGGGGCTCGGCTTGAAAGAAAGTTTTAATCTTTTCACTTAGGATTAGTCGACTTTAACTTTCTTCCTGAATTGAATTATAAAAATTTTGGTTTATAATTAAACTCTCTGAACTTTTGGAAACATTATCCAATAACTAGCCTACTATATGGGTTGTAGAATACTTACAAATATTCTCCTAATTTCAATTGGACTGAATCTAATCTGACACTTTTTACTAAAAAGTCAGAGCCATGTACATGCTATACTACTAAAAAGTGCTCAAGAAGTGGAATGACTAGACTCGGTGGTATATATATTTATATTATATATAGTAGGTAGATAAATATGTTCGCACAACACTGACTATACATTATATAAACAAGACTTATACAAAGTCAGACCCGAAAATGGAGATGTATTAGTCAAGCAAAGTAGTAATTAAAACTTCAAAAGAATCCACGACAGCTACCAAGTAAAAAATTCCTTTCAACCGACCATTTCCCCACTTTGCGTTCACACCCATCTAATACCAACTTTAAAATACTTTTTTATTGAATAGAAGGCTTAAAACAGCTCATCACACAAGAAGGACTCATAAGGCAGACAAGATCTTCCAGCAAGAAAAGACGTGTTTGTAACAAAGAAAACAAATTGATACAACACACATGGTCTGTTCTAGACAAGAAGAAACCCTTTCAATTTGAAAGCTTGAATGACTGGGAAAAAGAAACGAGGTATCCTGTAACTTGGCATTCTTTCTGTAAAAAATCGGCAAAGCTAAGTCATTTGCAACAACTTTTTATAACTTATTTAACTAATTAAGTTGTATGTATGTTATATTTTAATAATATATTCAATGCAGATAGTACTGTATATTTAACTATAACGATATAAACGGTAAAGGAGGTTGAATCGTTTTCCTGGATGTCTAGAGGTGTAAAAGTTGTTTAGCATTTTTAGTCGTTTCTCAAACATAAAACTTACTATAAGGATAAAACTAATCGGTACATAATTTTATGACTGAGAGCTTTATATTATTCACTAGTCGAATTTTATCACTTCAGAGTACGTTTCCTGACTTAGTACTTTCAGAACTTGTGAAATGCATTTAAAATCAAAATAGGTGAAAATGGGTCGAGATTTCTCGTCTTCCCCACATCTGAGAAAAATTGGTTGAGCCGTAGGCCCCATGACACGTAAAAACTCAACGCATGAAAATACGTGGGAGGCACGTTGAGAAGCATGTCGATAAAAATCCATTAGTAATATTAAAATCCTCATACTCACTAACATTTGACCCTGCCTTAGTTTACCTACGTTTTAATATGCTATGCTTTCAATTACATGTTCAAATGGACAATTCTTCCCTGACTGCTTCTACCGGCACATTTTATAATCATTGCACCGATCCTTTCCCCGAAAGCGAAAATTGTAATAAGGATGATTTACTTTTGCCTTCTACGAGATGTTGGAAACTGCTCCCATCTTAAACTCTATTTAATCAGCCTATCCATTTTACATACCCAATCTCAACATCAGAAGTGCTGTGTGGGTAAGCTTATTCACATGGAAAAAATTCTACATTACATGCTTCACACATTTTGATCATATATAGTGCCACAACGTGTTCAGACAGCTTCCATCCGAGATTTATTCGGTCGACTGGTTTAGGTTAGTTTAACGGGCTCGGAGAACCCTTGGCTGCGGAACTTCTCTTCCTTTTACAGTGGACAGCTTTTGGTATGCAAGTGGTAATATATGAACTCTGGTAAAAGGAAAAACTTGACATTCTTTCAGAGAACTATGGTGTCCACACTTCTTTGACTACTTTCAAGAGGATATTGTGCAAGTAAACATAGTGCATTGTATTTGAGCAAGTAAAGTCGGAATCCATCTATGCGTAAATGGTTTCTTCCAAAGAAAATTGAACAAGACCATGAGAAAAAAGGACGATGGAGAGAAAGAAGTTAGAGAGAGCTGAATTTTGTG
>JAHZNA010005330.1:0-11003 GCA_027743935.1 Sinodicranocentrus sp. ZH6 | reverse complement strand
TCAGCGAATCAAAAAAAAGGAGCCCAACAAAACAGTAAAAAAAGGTTGGCAAATGGCAATTGAATTTTTGCAAAATATTAGATTTACTCTTAAGCATCTAGAATGAATATAAATTATAATATGCACTTTTTACAGTTAACTATTTGTAAAATAATCTAGAAAAAGATCAATACTGGATTCAATCTCCCCAGAACATTGCAATACATAATGTGCTTCCTTCTTCTAGCCAAACTTGATCGAAATTGACATTATATACCACTCTCCCCTTTCTTTACAATTAAGTATGCATTGTATACTACACACAGATTTACATGCAATAATAGGTACTCATATAACGTCGAACGACGATTCCCGAACCAACAAGTTTTGTATTTGAAATTCACAGCTTTGAATTTAGCTCGACAGTGAATAGACAGACAAATTACCAGAAATTCATTAAAATTCACACCGCAGCTGTATTTTCTCTGTTTTCACCCCACCTCCCCACGAATATTTCATTGTTCATTGAATGCTGTTCAAATTCAAACACAGACTCCTTCGCATCCCTTCCTTTAGTTTATCTTCTGCCTAACTTTTATCCTATTCAATTTTCCGAATCAGGGGAACTAAAACGAATCACCTGCTGTGAACTCCACATCTTTCAAAAGCGAAAATGATCTTCGATACCGTAAAACATACAATACAACTTGAATTTATGAAAGGATGCTTTACATTGATATGAGTTCTTAGCACGTACTACGTTCATATGCTCCAATCTCTGTAAACCGTAACGCTGGAATGGTTTTTAGGTGTGTTGATACTGTATAGTACATGCTGAATTATAAAGAGAAAATAGCTGTGGGTGCAGACAAATCTAACAATCCAGCGAACAGCATAATGAAGGGTTGCTGCTTACACGCACCTGATCCATACATACAATTAAACTAAATAACAAGTCAACTATTCTACATAGTAAGGAAATGACTACAACCGAAGCCAATTTACTTTTTGTGGTAGATGGTTGTAGCTGTAGCCTAAAGATAATTAATTATGATGTAACGGAGAGGACTGAAGAAATACACGCGATTTTCATTTTGCTTGCTGCATACTTGAGTCAAAAACCAAATAATGTACAGATTTCAGCGATCAATACCCTCTGGCTCACACCTGATATTCCACTAGCAAAGTATTTATATGGACCGACAGAACAGAAGTTTGCAGTTTCATATATCCATGAGGACTAATAGTATTAGGACATCTTACATCTGGTGACCCGGTCCGATATTTATGGTGGCACATGTCATAGACTTTTGCAATCATTTCCATCCCGACCCCACATGGAGAAAAACTGTATTTATTGTAATATCATGCTACGTAAACGTAAACAGTGGACGTCGTTATTTGCTTCAAGCAAGTATCAACAATATACATTTGAAGATGATGTTTAAAGTAGCAGAACGCTAGACTGCTTAGATAATGCAGCAGATTCATGCGTTGCAAAATTGAAACAGTGTAAAACAGCTCATACTCTATATTTGCTGATGTATTTAGAAAATCAGATTCGCGCATGATAGTTTGTTGTTAAAATCTGTGGTTTCTTACTGAAGCTACAAAAAACCGATGCCAGTAATTGCTAGCTTTTGTAATAACTTCCAATCTTGTTGCAGTGTCATATCTAACAACACGGAACTGTATACTATAACTGCAGGGATTTGCACAAGTTGTTAGCAACCTAGGTCAATCTTCTTATTCCGCCACTTCTTCAAAAGTCATTGACTAGTAAAGCGAGAATAGAGTAGTATGCATTTGGATTTGGATAATTTGCAGGTTATAAAATTATTGTAATTTTACATCGAATGTGTGTATGCACTCTACAATCACGAAAACGGTTTCATGTGTACTTACACTGTGATACTCGGTTGAAAGGAAAATGTACACAAAAACAATACTCGCGGTTTGTATTGTGAACATAAAAAAGTGTTGGAGAACTGGGTAAATTTTCACTATTATCATGGGAGGTGGAACTCCCAACGGAATCGAGATACAAAAATTGAATTTAAGTTTCATTTTCTGTTCTCAACGACCATCTTCAAATCGCCAACGGCATGATATTAAAAGTATTAAGCTTTTCGAGTACGCAATACAGGATTTGTCTAGCAGCTACCTCAACGAAAAGAACTCTACACAACCAAGAATTTGCAAAAAGCTTGGCCGTGACACTGATATTAACACATTGAAAAAAGTGCATCGACCATAAAAATCGTAGAGACTCTTAGGGAGTGCATAATCTCAACATCTCGAATTCTGCAAGTGCAAAAATAAGCCTTCATTTTAAACGTAATCCTACCACTACTGCTTCCCTTATATTCACGCGTCTTTCTTTCCTTTGTTCCCATTTAATAACTGCCGGCTCTCCGCAACTTTTGACGCATCATCAAAAGAACCTGTCTATAAAAGTAGGAAGTGCTTCGTCATCCGTCATATTTTCCCCCTTTAGCTCCTTCATCTCCATATTCTCGCTTTCGGTCGTCGTGCCAAGTTTTACAAGAGGTTTATCAAACGTAATACTGACGGAGAAACACACGGTTTGTGAAGGGGTTTTGTGCATCAGTAAAGTTTTGTGAAATTAAGAAGGCAGGGGGAGAAGTAATAAAAAAGAAAATAGCGAATACTCATCGTCTGTGTCTTCTTAAGTGAAAGGGTTCAGGAGTATATACCTATACGTAGTATTCTCTTGAATACTCTAACACAGATGCATATAGCAAAAGATGATATGAATATACACACAGAAATTCACTTCTCACGATAACAAACTTCTTAAGTTCGGTTGGGGGCTTCCTATTATTGCTTCGAGAATCCCTTCATTATCAAACCTGACGCTTTTCTAATTGTCTAACAGAGAACAGACAGATTACTGTATCTTTCGAAGAGCCCCCTCCGTCTGAAGACATCTTTTTGTTATGTAATCCCAAAGTTTGAAAGAATGATACTGCAAAGAATTCCCTGGAGTCGGATCAAAGGCTCATTTTGCCGAAGAGAAAGTTATCATGCACACAAGCATATTTCTATACCCATCTAGTAAGTGTGCTTCATAAATGACACACAGTTATTATACAAATGTACAGTTTGAGAATTATTACTTCAAGCAAAGCGATATTCATAAGCATCAATAGGAAGCGATATGGAAAATACATTGTGCTGTAGCAGAATGCGTTAGATTTATTTATTTTTAAAGTTTTAGTGTTTGCATATGCATCCATAGATTAGTTAGGCAATCAAATACTTACCGTGGGTAGTTAGTACAATACTGAGTGTAAATAGAGAAGCCTCCTTTTTTTCGGACGAAACACTGAGCCACCTGTACTGGGTCTATTCCACATACTTCCAGCTCCTTAAGGAATTCACTACAAGTATTTATAAAACAATTAGAATCAGCCACCGTAGTATACCAATGACTACATTATAGCAGCCCAAATTCTGTCGCACACCATACCTATTGAACTGATGAATTTGTTCAATATTGCTGAAAAGTTCTTTCACGTTGTCTAGTTGTAGATTTTCCTCTAGATTGTCACTCCAGTATTCCAGATAACCCTGTTAAAGAAATGCGTAAATGTTTTCATTAATTTATACACGCACTCATCATTAGTAGACTTATTAATACAACATGAAAAAACCTTTATTTTTCGTTCCACCCGGAAGTTTTTACATTTAACCAGTCATCCATCAAAATTACATTTTTATCAGAACAAATCCTACTATGCTGCTGTCCCGCTGCGTATCATACGAAATTCAATCTTTTAACTCGTTTTTCTTTGCTAGCTAATAGTTTGATATTGTGATACTTACACAACGATAACCATGCCCAACGAAGACCTTCCCACATATTTTAGTTACGAACCTACTTTTCATTTTACCTTATTATTTTTTACACAATAAGTTGGCTATAAGAATAAATTGACGGAAGAAAATGAGAAAACAACGGGATATTTATTAGGAAACACGGTGTATACCTAAATATAACAGTCTGTAGTCGAGTCAGCTCATTCTTTACAGTAGTCAGCAAGATAGTTGAAATCGCATGAAAAGGAATACAAGAGGGAACTACTAGGGGAGATTTCTCTTGAATTTAAGCCTTAACACATCATCAATTCATCAAAATATCAACAAACCATCTACAGTCATTGATCAAAATAGTAACCTGCATAAGATTCCTTTAGGGATATGAATTACTTTCTCGTGCTTAAATCAAGATATACTCTCACTACTCGTATTCGTGGTTGGTAGATGCACTGCATAGGCTTCATATTCATAATGCAATAAAATCACGAAAAGCTCTGTTGCATTCATGCATGCAACGCACACAACACACAAATCAAATCTTTTCTTAGACAGTGGAGTTCAATAATCTACCTCATTTTTTACGCATTTTCCTACTAGTTCAATAGTATTTCGATTGCTCTGCAATTCCAGAATCTAAGAAAAAAACTTCCCAACTGGAATCATTTTCACTAATGCAAAGTTAGAGTACGATATGAATATTAAATCAATCCTCTATGTAATGTAACATCACGCAATTTAAGTCATGTCACCGAATAGGAACGGATGGATGCAAAGGAGCGTATACAATTCGATTCTTTTCAGTTTTGCTTTATATTGATTATCTTTCTAGAATACTACATCGATAGTGCACTGTCTTGCTAAACCCATCCCTGCAACTCAATCCCAAAATTGTAGATCATATTCCATTGATCGAAAGCCTCGAAATTTCCAGCAAGGAACGTGATCTAAGGGTTGTATTCATAAAAAGATGTTAAAATGGTGGAAGGGAGAAAGTAAAAGATTCGATGTGGCATTAATTCTGTGATATCTGGTCGATATTCGATTCCAAAACGGAAGCAGAATGTACCACCAACGCGTGCCAGAACTCTTTTCTATAGCACACCAAATTCAAAACCAAAGGGACACGCAAGTTAGTGATGTCTCTGATATGTTATCAACACGGCTCTACAAAACCGATTTAAAAGAATATTTTGAAGATGAATAGAAGTCGTACTATTTGTTAGAGTACTAACAACATACAGGGTGGTATTTTTACAGAAAGTATGATTCACACTTGGACTATAAGAAATAATTATTATTACTACAATTTGTATTATAAGAAAAGTAATATTCCCAGTTGTATGCTAGTGAATCCGAAAGATTCCTTACCTACTTTACATTCAAAACTTAACTGTCATGTCCTCACTAGCACACCCTAGTTGCAAGACAAGCGGAAACCCTAATTGCCATCGTGTACTGTCATTATTAATACAACTTGAGTGAGGAACGATGTTTATGGTCTTGGCAGAGTGGGGACCTTTGTGACATTATTTTCGCCATAAAAATGCTTTTAGTGTCACAGTCAGTTTCCCTGTTTGTGGTAAGCTATGCAATAACGGGGACAATTCATTTTCTTAAACTTGGGCTCTTCCACACGCTTTCACACAAAAGTAAAAACATTCCAACTAGCTTCATTATGTTGTGCTTCCCCTGATGACTAGTAATAATAAAAATGGGCTCATGTGGCTTAAAGCTAGTCAATTCTATATTCAATGCGTAAGGTTTTGTTTACCGTGCTTGTGCCTGATTCTGACCAAGGTACATTTTTCCTCGTAAAAGCTACAGTAAAAGTGTCTCTACGGAGCTGTTTGGTGTGTCATGTGTGTGAGCAAAAGGGCGGCTGCACAAAAGATATTGCGATGCTGGAGGAAACTCCCGAAGATACATTCTAGATTTCCCTCAGTTAAAATGTAACTTTTCTCTTAACATCCCCTCAAGCATGTCAACTGTGTTCTGTCTCAAAGTTACATTATCCTCATCCATAATATGTAGTTTACTACAAAGCACTTACTTTCTTATATAGCCGATTATAAAGTTGAATGTTCTTTGAAAGCGTTGAGATTATCGTGGTACGGGCGAAGATATTGTTTGATTAAAATCCCTTTCAGAACTTAGATTTAAAACCAAAGCCGCATAACTGCACAAGTATTTTTCATTTGATAGAGATTTATCATGATTTGAAGATGTCAGTATTTTCGAAGCCATGCATAAATCAAAACCTTTATAAATAAGAGCTAACTGACTTTTCCCATAAAATCACTAAATGTCTTTCTGGATGAATGTACCTCTCTGCATACATAGGGATTTATTTTTCACATAAGTGTTGTGGAACTACATCATAGCATGATAAAATCGAGGGTTTGTTCACAATCTGATAAGGCTATAATAATAATGCATGTGCAACTAACAATAAATATTTTACAGTTATCTACGGTTATATGAGCTTTGTTTAAAAAAGTAAATACATCAACCCATAAAGTGATATAACTTTCAGTTACACACAAGGTTTGTCAATACATTTTTCTCCACTTCAAATATGGAGATGGAAAGAGAAAACCGTAGCAAAGTAGATTCACAATTTCACATGTACCGTGACTTCATCAATTCAATTTTCTTTTTGATTTCCTACGTCAAGAAAGGAAGAGTTGATGATAAATCTGTACATAACGGATTTCGAATAAGCCTACAGCTATGAAAATGATATTTCGTTGTATGTTGTAGAGTCAAAGGTTAAACCCTTACCCAACCGAAGCTATTAGTGCAGTGTTTCGAGTCATTTACATTGTGCATAGTTGAAAACTTGTGCAACTCTTCCTATCTTCGTAGACCACAAGTAGATAAAAACTTCCTACATGAAAATGTCACCTCATGTGTACAGATCTTTGAAAAGTCGGGGATGCGGGTGTTCGGAGGCATAACTTACTTGTAGTATGAACACCCTTCTCGGGAAAAATCCATTTCACGAGGAGCACATACGAGGTATAAAATGCAGATAATGTCCCAAGAATTTAATTTGTTTCATTTTTTCCCTTTCCATTTACTCATGCACAAATTTGTACATTTACCCTCTGAGTTTTTCTCCATTCTACCCCTGCTTAAAGCCAAATGGCACGTATGAAAAATTGTCAGTCAAAGTCGTAAATGATCTCATCGATCAAGTTGAGCATCCACCCTCAACAGAACAGAGCTTCATTACTTTGCCAGTGTGCATCTTTCCCTTGTCTTGAAGCGGATTGTACACTGCTGGTGCATTTAATGCAGATGCATCCATCACCCAACCCAACTCACTATGAGACGAGTGTAATTAGACCGAGCAAAATGGCAGATATAGTCAATACAAACACAAATTTATCATATTACGGAACTCTAACCCCCCAGGTCAAAACTAGTATTGTTACAACGAGTTAAATTACATTTCTATGTATAAAATAAAAGCTAATGTATTGTGTTCGTTATATCTCTGCATGAAATAATTGTCGATATTGATGATATGATGATACACGACTCTGACAATTGCACTATTCGCAATTGCAATAAAACGAAAAAGTTCATTCACTACAACCGCTCGGCTGAACGGTCTTCCCTCGAGACAAATGGATTATATACCGTTGGGTTGGGTTGGCTAGGTAGATTTTCGTTTTGAATTGCACACGCGTCATGTAACTGCTTTCATTTTACCTAAACAGCCGTGCACCGCCGACCGGCTAATCCAATCTTATTTCTTTCTTTCGAAACACAAAATTGTAAATCAACAACAACCATGTAACTGGACACCACCACCCTTACCAATACCAATGTATCATAGCGTGGCTATTTCACTTTTCTCATGTTATATCTGATTGTGAATACTACAATTCTTCTTATCTCAAACGCAAAACACGACAGTCTACCTGACTAAAGACATGCAATACGTCATCCGGTGAACTGTAATTGAACTTCTGATAATTACTCGGGCTATGAGCACACATACGAAGGTTTTTCTTTCCTACAACAGGAACCGCAGTGTACAAGGAAAAATGACAAATTGAACCTATCAAGCAATTAATTCGTCTAACTTATCTATTGGACCGATCAGTTTAATGGATAATAAACAGTAAGGAAATTACAAGCAGGAAGGAAATGCACCCTTAAGGGCCGAACAAAGAAGCATTGATTGGCTAAGATGCACTGGGTATGCTAATTACTCATTTTGATCATTTATTTAAACGACTGATAACGTACACAATTTATACGATCGTTGTACAATTTACATTGTTAACCAACAGTGATAAAAGTTTTTCATGCGTCAAAATTCTAAATTACCGATAATGTTTTTTGTCTCCGTTAAATGATTTTTTTACTGCAATGGTTATTATGCAAGTCATAAATTAGTACAATACTTTTATTCAATGACATCAAACTGAACTCAGGTAGTTAGAGCAGTCGGTCATGAAAAGTCGTGAAAACAATCAAAACACGTCAACAACAAACAACCATCTCATCACATAACCGTAGGCTACTAATGATTCAATTAAAATTTCTTTGTACAGCTGCTAAAATTCCAACCGCTAGGAAAAGGTTGCAGCCGTTGCAGGATGGTCCAACAGCAACTCCTTTATGCTGGGGTTGCGGCTCATTATAATATCATTTGAATACAAGACCTTTCAAATCTGCCACCAACTTCATCAATGTAGACGGATTCAACCTCATAAATTAAAAAGGGGGAGGCAGTTTATCTTTTCCCTGTTTGCTTTACACATAGAAAATAAACAGGCTAGCCGCTTCGCCACATGATACTGCTGATCATACAGGTAACTGTCATTCTCGTTTATATTTGAGTTTACAATGCTGACTTCAGTAGTCACAAATAACTTGTTATCCTGGTCAGTTTCAAAGTTTGCACATGTTGCGAATACCTGAGCTGAAGAAGTAAATAACTAAATATAAGCAAATTTACTTATTATATGATGATGAATGAAGTTTAGAATAATGAATGAAAGCCTTTTCAAAGAGCTGTAATGATTCCACAAATATATGTTCGAATGGTTTCATCAAAAAGTTATTCATGGGATGGCGATGGCATACAATCTTTCATCTCTGTTTTTAATATTTTATTATCATATTTATTTTGCATACTATTATCATGCATAACACGGTAGTTAGTCTATTAAAATTGCAGCTGGTATATGCATGCTTTCATGTTGACGATGGAAACTCGTCTCAATTACATTGTATGTTGTTTTTACCTTATAACAGATAAATAAAATATACGAGTGAATGCAAATTACAAATACACTTGTGAGTCTTGTGTCTTGATAAATTGACAACGATGACCCTGCACAACCTAAACAAAACAAGAGTCAGAGTCACGATAATCAATTTTTTGATGAATTACATTCTAATTCCAAATATTCAATGAATTTCAAAAGGACTTCAATTCTGAAGATACTTGAATCATTTTGTGCGGCAAGATTATATTCAACGTACATGTGCCACAAAGAAACGCATTTGGGGAAGTGAATTACATACACAAAGGTAACAGATACACACAATCAGGGAGGAACTCTCAATTTGCATCAATTAATTTTAATAGCTAGTTCCTCCTATCTTTTATTAGGCTTTTCTAACAAGATACGTATCTTTATGACGCATCCTCAACCAGTGCGTCGAAATAAATGGCGTAAAAATTTTCTCCTCGTAGGTATTTTTTCAATCCGCCCAGAGATCGAGTCGAGAAATTTTTACTGCATACCACCAACTACTAAAATTGTTGACCCTTTTCAAAGCCCTACGGCTACATAAAGTTTTCTTTTGAAGAGTGATAAAATCTAAGGGAATATGTTAAAATCAATGAAGCACTTTTATCAGCCACAAACATTCTCGGTTGTTTTATTTTTTAAATTGTTTCTTTTCTTAGAAAATGGGCTCCTTATTGCTGCCATTAAAAACACAGCAAGCAACCTTACACTAAAACGAAGCCAATCAAAGAAAGGTAAAGCCTGCTGGAGACACGTTAACAGGTATAGTGCATCATTATGCTGTAGACAATAAAAATGTACAATTCAACATGTTAAGAGCATCAGAAGAAAGGATCTCTCTTCCAGACCTTTGGAGATTTTTCATTCACATTCCAAACATGTGCGCCGCAGGAAGCCGTATGTCTGCTTGTAGCACTGCAGCTACATTTACCGCTTCATTCTATTATACACAAAATCGAGGTGATGTGGAACGCATAACCCTGACCTGCCACAAGGGGTCTCCAAACAAAAGGGTCTTGTGATCTTTCCTTTTTATTGTCATTAAAAAGATACACGGTCCATTCATTCTCCCCTTTTATTTCCCCAATCTGGTCTACAAACATAACGTTGCAAGTCACAAAGAAAGTTTCCACAGAGCACCCTCAAGCATAGGCGAAATCACATATAAACAATTTAATCCATATATATTCATGTTTCTGTGTCGTCCTTTACGCTGGTGCAAGAGATAGTAGAACAACATAGATTAAATGTAATCTAACATAAACCTAGATATCTCAATGAAGAACAAAAGCGTAAGTTGACACCACAGAAAACATCTCCCAATTTTTCCTTTTGCATTCTGCGAAAACGACAATGTATACAGAATTTGTTGGGTGACCCTAGTGAATAACAAAAGGATCCACTATCCAATAAATACACAATATATTCCATTTCTGGATGAATGAATAAACCATGGTTTTATAGTATGTGCATGATGAAAGCGTTGAGGTTGAATGTCTGAATGCAATATTTAGAAGGCTTCACCACGAGCCAACTCACTGGAGAAATAGCCAAATGAAATATGCATTCAATGCAACGTGAACGTGAAGATTAACTCGGTCGAACGGAACCCATCTGGAGCAAGCATTCAAAAATACTATGCTGTTTTCGGGCTCAAGACATAAACCAAATGCTCAATTTATTGAGAAAATATGTGCTTTATACTCGACTTAACTTTTAAAGCAATCTAGTATTTCCCCCACTTTCAGCATCTTCCCCTGTTTCCCTAAAAAGTTATACATTTATACATATATGCACAACTGCATTGCAACTTACTTACGAGGGAATACGTTTTGGTGAAGTTTAAACCAGGCCAAACGAAATATTGGTTCTAGTGTACTTTATGGCGTAGATTACGAATCTGAA
>JAHZNA010005329.1:0-12843 GCA_027743935.1 Sinodicranocentrus sp. ZH6 | reverse complement strand
AACTTATTTATTTAAACTTTTATTATTTCTCGTATTTATTTAAGGATTCGCTCTTGCTGTCTTAAAAATTTGCATGATTTTTAAATACCATACATACTCAGCATAATAATATTATTCAATAGTAAATTCTGGCTGACTTGCAGCAGACTTGAAAATCATTTCAAGCTATAAGAAAGCCTCCATCAACTGCCAAACTAGACCCAGTGATTTGAGATGTTATTCCAGGCGCATAAACGAGAATTGTATTTACAACATCATTCATCGGCATAACAGATTCATTTGTGGGAGTGCGGCTCTTCACCATCTCGATTATTGTAAGTCGTATTTCGTCTGGATTTTGGCCTGATGCTATGCTAGCCGTTGTTATCCAGTCAAAATGCATGTCTGTAACTAATTAACGAGATTGATCCAGTTGACAGTGATCTTTTGCGGGCCTAGTTCGATAGCCATGACCTTGGAGAGCATTCCCAAAGCAGCTTTTGAACAACTGTATGTAGGCTCCATACGATGGATTTGCTTACACACCATCCTGTAATATTAATTTTTGTATAAATTAGCACAGTAAAGATTTGGTTATAAATAACTACATGTATATTTGTGTTGATCAATAACAAAACAATAATTCACGCAACATTGACTATGGCTCCGCGTCTTCCTTCAGCAATCATTTTCGTCTTTACAATTTGACTTACGTTGATGACTGCCTTCATGTAAACGTTCATTTGCCTACATTAAGAATTTTGAATTTCAACATTTTTTGAACAGCATGCTACAGGTTATAAACGATGTTGCCACTTACATATCAAAATCTTCTGGACTTGTAATTTTAAAATCGGAGAGAATCGCAACTCCAGCGTTGTTTATTAAAATATCCATTCCAAAGGTTGCAGGGCTTTTCTAGTTTCGTCCCATTCGTACAAATGGACACATACTGGGACAATATTGTGAAACTCCTTTTGAGCGAATTTAGGTTTTCTTGATTCTTCGCTAATGCGTGAACAATTGCACCACGCAATTGCAATCGTATAAAGCTGCAGCAACTGCTCGTCCGATTCATACGAAAAATTCTACGTCTATAACTTGCAAAAAAGTTTGTTTTTTAATGTAAAGATACGAATTAATTAAAATATATAGCCACCTCTATATGGAGAATAAAAGATTACATAAAGTCAAGCTGGTTCAAGTAGTTACTATCTACAAATATTTACTTACATTACACAATCTGTACTAATTCGTCTGGATTTCAAGCATGCGTTTATCTTTTTCAAGGTTTTAACATGCTTGTATTTATCCGTAAATGAAGCGATGCATGCTATATGCGGTACAGTACTCAACATCTTTTTTGCTAATAATGAATGGCAAAGTGCATTTTCACAAAAGAGTTTCTCCAAATTTTCATTCACAAATTCGTTGAATTGTAAATTGAATGCAGGAGCAGACACAACTCAAACCGGAAAAAACAAATGTGAAGAAATGAAATTTCATGAATTGGACAACCAATCTCAGCATTCTTCAGCCAAGTGATGTCGGCACTTGCTGATTAGTTCAAAAAGTGCATCAGACTTTAGGTCATTTAGGTAGATAAACAGATAAACAGATCTTTATTCACGTGTCTTTCCCGATTCACAAACATGTTCTTTCATCAGTGACACAGATGCAGTGTTTGTTATTTCCACAATATGTTTTGGTCATCTCTACTTCTATAATAAAAAAATAAATATTAATGTCATTGCGTTTCTTATTAACAAATTCTTGAATTTTAGTTTCGTTCACATTTTTTGTTAGTGAAAATGTAAAAAAAACGTATTCAAAACATCGAACCATATTAAACTAAGAGCTCAATAAAGTCTCTTTAATATTTCTGATAACCCCATCGTAGCATCCTAGTTAGAATATTATATTAGTTGGTGTAAAATCAGCATAATAAATACAATTGCAGATTGTTAAATACTTTGCCTTGAACGAAATATCTCTAATATTTTATACCATTTAAATAGACATGTAAATTGGCAATGATCATGTTGTGTTTGATAACACTCCTATAATATTACCACCACAAGAGAGAAAATAAAAGGTTTCCTTCTCCGTGTTCACAATGACACCACTCAAATAATTAAAACACCCAACTACCCACTTATTTGGGAGAAACGTGAAGTGAATAGTTGTTTTTGAAACAAAACAATGTCAGCACCAACTTTTCTATCAATGATACTCGTTTTTCCCTTGTTTGTTGTTTACTCCATTTGTTTACCTCAAAAGTATCAAGAGAATACACATTGTGATAAAACAAAAAGTGCTTTCCCTCTTTTACTAATTATTGGGATTTTTATGTGAAAAGTAGTTATTGCCATATGTCATTCTTCCCGTTAACCAAAATTAGTCAAATTTGCTAGTTTACGTATACGAATAACACGCAAAGCTCATTATGCAAGATAAGAATCGAGATTTTAGTTAATAAAAAATTGCCAATCTTCAGTTAAGTCGGGTGTCAAGTTTTGTCATATTTATTCCAAAAGGTATACCATGTCCACTTGTGGCACAATCTAATCTAGGCATCTAACACTTTCTTTAGTTGCTTTCACACATCCATGAAAGAAATTACTTTGCAATCAAGCTATAGCAATTTGTTTACTTTCCCACAACATGTCATACTATGCTGATGTTTAGCGAAATGAAGTTTACAGATAAATGCAAAGGATTTGCGTCGTCGTTTGTGTAGCCTGTCACCAAACCGCTAAACTGGAACAGGTGGAAAAGTCTAGTTAATTAATGGGAGGTTGGTGATTGATTGAGCAAGAAAACTTGTCAGGTTGTCACTCTTGTTTGTACAAACTTGATTCATTGGATGGAAAAAACAGCCAACTTCAGCTTATTAGTGTATCATTCATTTGTTGCCGTTCAACTCAACTAAAACGTGGAGAAAGGAGGAAAAATATTTTAAAGAGTAAGTTCAATAATATTGAATAAAATACCACGCTGTCAACTGTATGTATTGTGATCAGGTTATCATCTGAACAATGCCTCTCCCATGGTATTCCTCTGATATTCCTTCAACTAACCCAAGCTCTAAAATCTCAAAACTCACCGAAAGTAAACTCATATTGTCCATGAATTCTGTTCATAATATCATTGTTAAATCAAACAATATTTTTAAACTCCCAAAAAGAGATATAAAAGTTCTCAGTGATTTGGAGGAAGAGCCTGAAAATGTGCATCATAGCGGACTAGTTAACAGAGCATTTCTACCCATGAGGGTACCACTAATGGTAGTAGGTCGGTGGCCATTTTTATTAAAAATGAAAACAATATCTGGCATTGTTTCAATCAAGGATAGTGGCAATCTTAACGGATATCGATCAACTCGCATAAAAAACTATGCTTCTGGACTAAACTCCCCACTCTGGATTTACTTTGGACTTACAACGGTTTTTATGGGGTTTGTGTTGGTGGTGACGACAATTGGATTCCTGGACTTTTTCCTAAATTGGGGTCTTCTTCCTGATTCTTCCTGGAGTACACTTCAAAAGGACATTTTTCATGATAATCTCGTCATGTTTTTGCTAGTTTGGGGTTGCTTGGTACACGGGACGGTGTCCAGTGTTTCATTTCTTTTCAATAGAAAGAAAATTGTGAAAATTTTAAATTACTGGAATGTAGCCGTAGATGAGCTGCAAATTGATGAGGTTACTTCCCACAGAAGATTTTTGATGGCTTCGAATCTCATATTTCTTATTTTCCTGGTTCTAATCTATATCTCGTATCGCTGGTGGAGGTAAATATTTTTATAAAGGAATATCAATTGTGTTTAGATTCAAATTACAAATTACTTATAGGGAATTGTTTTTGCCTTTTTAGAATACCTATGGTTCGAGATGGAGCGGCATTAATTGGTACATTGGCGTTACGCCCGTTTTTGCATGGCTACGATCTGGAAGCACAAAATATCTGGAAACTTCGTGTTTTCGGGGTGGCCACAATGATATACGCAATTTATGCTTCGAGGGCGTTCCTCTTCCTGTTTTCTTTTAAGTGCCGACTACTGAGAAGTTTATTTAGAGTGTGGAATGCACGCCTGATTTCATTTCTGAAACGACCTTATAATCATCCGAACGGTCAGGGCTCGATAAAAGCAGATTTTTTAAAAATGAGGTTATATTTATTTTACATTATAAATTTTATGGAAATGTTATGGAAATTTTATTCCAGAGGATAAGGAAACACGAGATATAGTGGAAAAGAGTGAAAGTCAGAGATTATTGATCGACATGTCCATTTTGTTGAAGTTGGTCCACAAAACGGATAAAATGTTTGCTACCATTTTACAAGCATATTATGCCGTTCAGGTACTTGCACATTTATAATTACCAATTAATAAGCACACAATATGTAGGCACTTTATTTTTTTTAAATTCTTTTCCCAAAGCTTTTGAGCATGTGCTTTGAACTGTACATGTTGGCTAAATCTGGAACGGAAGAGTTTACACGAAGGTAAACCGAAATAAGCATAATGAACGAAATTTTCTGACATTAGCATTTTCCCATTGTGTACATAATATTATCTATTCTCAATCTTGAATACCCTTCAACTTGACCTTTCTAGTGAGAAGTCAACAAGAGGGCTGGACATTATTACGGCAGCTTTAACATTATGTCAAAATGTGTACTTTTTCTTCACCGTGTCCTTGGATGGAGCGTTTGTTGGGGAAGAAGCAGCTAACGGCTTGGAAGCCATAAGGTGTAGCCCAATAAACCCACAGTGCAGTATTTATCGGAAGTATTTGGTAGGTTTTTTTAAATTTACTTTTTGAATTACAAAAAAATATACATATAACATTACTTGCGGGTGCATATTCACAGGTCTACAATTTAGGGGTTATATACAATCAAAGGATTGCAGTCACCGGAGGAAAGTTTTTTATTATTGACCGTCCTTTTATAATTACTGTAAGTTGATGTATGAATTTAGATTTTTTTAGAAGTTTGATTGACGTGATTGATTATAGTATTGATATTTTGATATAAATAATTGCGGAATGGCTTCCACTTTTGACTATTTTTAGGTACTCGGTGCTGTTCTCACATACTTTGTGATTATTTTACAAATCGGGCCTTCCCTTCAGCGACAGAAAGGATCATAAATATACTAATCTTACCTTAAATTTGCATAGTATCATTGTGATGCTATAGTAGTGAATTTTATGAAAAGTGTCTAGTTATATGTTAAATAAAACAAGGTTGGGGGGATACTGTGGTTGAAAATTTTAATTGACTTCTACTTTTAATCTAATCTACACACATGCCATTATCTATGACCAATCCTTAATCCATTTTTGAGATTTTAGCTTTTTTCCTTTCGGCGATAATTTCCTTATCTCCCGGTTTTCTCAATGTTGGTCCAGGGTTTACTTTTCCCGGATAGAAAAAATAAGGGCCGTAGGAAAAGTCCGAAATAAGCAAACCCACAACGGTAGACTTATCAGAAAGCATTGTAAGTGTGATTTGGATTCGAGGTGGAATATTCTCCCACCCATCGGTAAAAACCAACTGAGCTTTATCCATAGGAGGTCCATTCTGATCTGGAGGAAGGAGTGCAAACCCTTTCACAGAAGTTCCATCTTCTTCTGAAGATACTATAGTAATTGGCTTTGGTTCCACCTCGGATGAAAAAAGGAGATCGTGAGAAGATCCGGAAGTACGACTTTGGACAACGGTGACCTTATAATCTTTTCCAGTTAAAGGAGAAGAAACAGTTCCTTTGACAGGAGGATGTCCATCTATAAACACTGTAATTTTTTAATGATTACATAAGTGTCACTTGAAACATCTCAGGTGGTACAAAAATCAGGCATTATCAATTATCAACTATTACTATCTTCAAGGGAAATAATTTCTTTAGCAACTCCTCCTTCTGGAATCACGATCACGGATTTTGATACTGTTATCTCGTCATCCTTAAATACTGCTTCATAATCTACTAGAGGTGGTGCTCCTGGGGATTCCACGAAGAAAACACTGGGCCCATGTTTTCTTAAAATCATCCTTCCAGTATGTCCATGGAGTTTTCCTTGAGGATAAGGTTTCTTTGGAGAAGGGGGCATCCATCCTATAAAACTTTCAGGGTAGAACCGCATCGCAACATCGGTTTCCTTATGAGTCATCAAGAATCCGCATACTGAAGGAATATCTTTGTTTGTTGAGTGGAATGTATGGAAGGAGCTAGCCCCATCTTTGATAAAATATCCACGGTATTTTCGAACCGGAATTAGGACCCCATGAATTGGTGGTTTTAGGCTGCCTCGCCTATCTTCAGGGGTGAAGGTGCCTTCAATAGCTCGGTTATCGGGGAATTCTCGACTGAATTTAAAATTTGATTTAGGAAAGGAAAAAATAAAAATAAAGGGGAAAATTCAAGTTCAAATACCCAAAAATAGGTTCTTCGGACTCCACCATGTCAGGTATTTGTCCTCCGTGAAGGTGAACTGTAAATCGGACTGCACTTCCGTTATTCTCCTTATCAGGAACAAAGTTTCCGAGAGCGATGTTGGAACGTGGGGCTTCCTCAATGACCTCTTTTCCAGCTGCTTTGTATGTAGGATATTTAGCTAGAAAAAGAGGAGAAATACAAAATTTCTATTAAAAAAATCTAGAAAAATAGAATGCTTCTTATGAACCAGATCTTTAGTTGACCCACCTCCTTGCTGAAAATAAAACAAAATTCGTATTTTACATAATTTCCAAGTGAATAAAATTATTAAAATTAAGTTTGGAAAGAATGGTTTGTCTCACCGCAAGGGCTATTAAAGCCGTTAGAAAAACGGCAACCAAACTGGAACGCATTTTAAATAAGAATTTATCGTACTTGCGAAACTTATGAATGAGAATGGCATATAATGGTTGCCAATGAGAAAAAAAATCTCGCTCATGATTCACTTCGTAACATCCCATTAAGAAACAATGGATTGGTTAATCTTCATCACTAATTAAATAAGTCTCAAGGATATGATCATTTGCTTAATTACCTTTTGTTGGTTGAGTTTATAATCGAATGAAAAGGCTTGTATAAATGTTTAGTTGAGTAATTGACGCTCAGAGCGAAAGTAGAGCGTTTAGTGAATATTAAGAATTAACGTAAAACAATGACCTGCTTTTATGTACACTTTACTAAAATTCCTTACCGATCCCAAATTATGTCCTTTTGCAGTCGCAACACCGCGTTTCGTTAAATTAATAGGGATTTAATGATGTGTGCGTTTACGGCAAATGGATTTATTCCTATTAAACTCACCGAAATCAGCTATAAATATGATCTGGTTTGATAAATCTGTCATTTTTGAAATTAGAATGTTTTGCTCATAAATGTCCACAAAGTCTATGATATGGTAAATAAATGTTCACCATCCATGCTAAAATCAGTGCAGCCTCAGCACATATCTTGCATGATAAGAAGCAGTTTAGCTAAATAGACTTAAACATAACGTGTAGAAAAGGTAGCATTACGGTCACTCATTAAATTCGCATAAGTCACTTACGTGTGAGTAAGTGTTTATATCCATGTATCTAATCTCACTCAAGGGTTTTTGTTTGGACGCATATATACAAGACGATCAATATCGCTGAAAAGCATTTATGAGAATCACACCAGTCAAGCATCGTGGCTATCACACGTATAATTATGTTATTCCAGAATCATCGATATATCTTAGCTTTTGGTTGAAAGTAAGCAAACCAGATTATTAACATTCAATGTCTTTATTATGCATGCTTATTATTCACGAATGAGAAACTTAATAAGCGTAGTACATTGTTTTGCTACAGTTAGCTTAGAAATATTATGACTCTAAACCGAAATTTATCGCAAGTAATAGCAATTGACACAGAGCTAAATACTCAAAATCAAATGTAATTTCAGCTAGATAAGTGGTTGAAAAGTTCGAAAAATATTATCACATCCAATTATGTAGAATTAAGGCAATCGGACTTGTATTATAGGATTTTTACGAAGTAATTACTCTAATCTGTAAACAATGGGTGTTTGGTGAATTACAAACAGCTCGCATTCAAGATTGAGAAGCAAAGGATACAACGGAAATCATTAATTATCGGGTTTTCATGAGATAGACGAAAGAGTTCGATTTTAATTTCATTTTCGTGCTACATGCTTTCTCATCTTGATGAAAAATATTACGTTTTCTTCTTAATATTCATATTTAGCTAGTTTTCTGTCCACAATAAAATCCCAGGAGAACTGACACCTCGTGCCTGCATAGCTAAGACCGCGAAACATTTTTTTGTTTGGTTTGATTGGCATGAGGATTACGGCAGCAATGCACGGGAGTGAGTTATCTCATCTATGACGGAAACGCGTTAAATGCTTCATGCATCACAATTCATAGTTTGTATTTATGACAAATAAAAATATTATCTTCACTTCACCTACACGTATTTTGACTTTTGGCCTGAGTAACACTCTCCTGGGGGTTTAATAACGTGACAACTTGCTGCACGAATATTTACTCAATATCAGTATATTATAATATGTACATCATTGTACAGAATAATTATGTAAAAATAGATACCTCAGCGCCAACTCAATTCATATGGATTTTTCAACTGCTTCATTTTCATAAACAATAGATATATATGTTGTTTTTGGCTAATTACCTTTGCTATCATGCTACCAGATAATTTTTCTTCATTCCAGTTTTTGTCTTGTGAGTTGCATTCTCTTCTCTAGTAAAAGCAGGTGCTGTTCCTAACTCGTCTTGATCTACAATGCAATAAAAGCAACAAGCCAGGGAAGAAAGATATTTTTGTGTTAAAAATGAGTAAAGTTCCGTACAGAAATAAGGCTAGATATGTAGGATTATCTGACCTGGTAGGAAATCAACATACATTTATATTTACACGGATATTTTGAAGTGATTTTATAATTAATATTTTAAATAAATAGGTATTTGCAGGTGCGAGCATTGTAGGAGTAATTTTGTGGTTTGTGGTAGCCTCTCTTTTAACTACAGTTTATGCCATTGACGCAGCAAATGGAAATGGGAATTATACTGGAGAAAAATCCAACTTTCTTCGCTTTACCTTAGCTGTGGTTAGAGATCTTAAAGCGAAAGGTATTATTTATATTGATTTTTTTACAAAAAAATTACTGAAATTACTTGAAGTTTCATTGAATTTAAAATATCCAAGATGAAATAATGATGGGGCTCAAGTCCATGTGGACATTTGTTGGGATCTTTACGCTCATCACATTTATTCAAATGTATGCCTCCGTCAGCCTTATCAACTCTACTGACCTGGTACAGTTGAAAGAATACAATTGAAAATTTTTTGCTTGTTTTTCAGAAGTAAAAATATAATTCTTTATTTAGGGCCAAGATCCCATAAAAGCCCTGTCCATGGCTCAATCCTGGAACAACTCTAATATATTCCTTATTCTTATGAACATCCTTATCATAGTCACCATTGGAACTTTTGGAAGAGAGTTTAAAAACTACTATTACACTAGCATCACAGTAGTAGGATTAATTGGGCGTGGCTTTTGTTTTCATGTTGTGAGGAAATATAGCAAAGCGTTGAAAAGTGTTATTTAGAAGGAAACTGAACATTATCAGTTATTACGCTAAAACTTGACCGAAGCGAAGATTTCTCAGACAGATTCAAAATTGTATGAAATTTCTCAATGATTACTATCATATACCTACTATTATTACACTGAAGCTTTAAAAATAAATGTTGTTCGATCAAATACCGAAGGCTTGCTTAATTAATCATCCCTGCGGAATTCAAGGCGATGTCTTTCTTTGTAAATTTCCTTTATATGGACTTTCATTTTCCCAACAAAATTATACAGTCATACAATTTCAAATTACAGATTTTATCTTTTGAATTAACTATTTACAATGTTTGTTGAACTATGCTGGGGGCAACCAGTACAAATAGGTATTATAAATTGTGCAAGTGAACCGGAACAATTTTTTGAAAGAAAATATTTTTTAACGGAAATTCGTTTGTGAGCACACAGAATTTTACAAAATAGCAAACATGCTTGTGGAAAATATTCAAATTTTGAAAAGGTGTCTTCGATTCCCTGCCTTCACGAATAGTGTAAGCTTCCGGTGGAACATTGAAGATGGAAATTTAACTAGTGTGAATAAAACGAGAAAATTGAGATTAGGAATTTTCTCTAAACTGTATGCTTTTACTGTTTTCATTATATTAGTTCAAGTTGGGCTTTCTGACTTGAATAGCTTTTCAGCTATGGGTCGAATTCAGATATTGAGTGTAACAGTTTTTCATCTAATTGCATTTTCCCATGTCCGGGCATGTGAAAACATTGGATCGGAAATTATATTTTTTGTTAATGGGATCATTCAATTTCACAACATCTATCACAGAGGTAAACCCAGTTCGTGCTTTTCAATATTCAACAGTACATAAATAATATTTGTGATTATTCTTAATTTACAGGAATATTCCAAACCAAGAGGACGCTATTAGAAAAAATAAACCTGATTCTTGCCAACATGGTCTCATTTACAGTATTTATCATCCCATTCGTCGCTGTGTATGGATTAAATGGTAAAGATCCATGTATACCTTCAATTGCTGGTTATTGGCTGCTGGAAAAATGTAAACCTGGAAACCAATCCAGTGCTCTAGATTCCTTGCTATAATCCTGCGTGCTGTTCATAAATCAATTAACTCTATCCTTTGGTCTCCATACAAGTGGTTTTGTAGTTACTGGACTCCACATTTTGGCCACAATGTCTATCCGGGATTATCTTCGATTGTAAGATAAACAACTTAATCGGAATCAAAAAACAAATGTATGTTTTTTTTTACATGTATGTATATTTTATTTTCAGGTTTTGGAAAATATTTCTCTCTACAAAGAATAAAAAACCGAGCTCATTTTTTGTTAAGATTTTCCGGCACATTCAACTTCTCGGTGTAATTAGCAATCAAGCTCAACAAGGAGCGCTTATTCCTGTTATAGTTTTTGCAGCTATATCAGTCCAATCATTGTCGTTGACGACTCTAGTGAAAGTGACCTGGTCAATGGATCATCTTATTGAAGTTCTTGCCTTCGGATTATTATTCATTGACGCAATATTTGTCAACACAATATTGTTTGGAGGGCTAGCAGGCTTGTTTACAGAGTCACGGGAAGTTATAACAAAATTGAAGTTTGTGGAACTTCATAGAAGGAGGAATGTTATCTTTACAAAGTTTGCGTACTCCTGTCCTCCAATTAAAGTTAAATTCGGCGTTTGCAACTTCCTTGAAGAATTGACTCCTTTGAACTGCACAAATTTTGCGATAGGTTTAACAGTTCAATTACTTTTGCTTACAAAAAAGTTTTAAAGTTAAAGTGTACACTGCATTTTAGTCAATTACTCAAACACGCTTTAAATCATAATCAAATGCTGCAAGTTGCTTCTGTATCTTTAGACTTTATGCATACAGATATCATGCCTCAATTAATACGATAAGGTACGAAAACATTATTAACAAGAAGACAGAGGAAGAGATTAGCACCCGAGATCTTTGGTGTGTCATTGGCATTACAGCTTAAAATGGGAGCAGCAAATAAAACTAAGGATATTTTTTTCCTTCTCGTCAGCTTTGATTTCATTTAAGTTTATTTCCAAGTTAAATAATAATTGCACTCAATTCAATGCAGCAATTTATCCACAGGTATAGTAAGTTTGAACAGTGAATTTATAATTTGTTTGCTTTACGCAAGTAAAAAACGAAAACTTTTTCCAGAACTAAAATCCCAGCCCTTTTCTCTTATCCAGGATTATCTCTGATTGATGTATTCCTTATTCTCATGAACCTCCTCAACCTCAAGTTGATGTTCCCTCTTCATTCTGTTTACGGCACTGACATGCTTTAAAAACTCGTTGTTTCAAAAAAAATTCAGAATCATCAACATCATCCCATGCAGGCTTCAACGGTTATAATGGTTTTTAATAGTAAACATAATAATTCAATTGGGTGATTAATGTCACCAAAAGTTAGCTTCTGCTTCTACATATTTCTTGATTACTTACGCAGATCTGAGAATATTAGTTATAATCAATTACGATATCTATCCATTTTCAGATATGTTCCGAACCAAGAAGAGAACTTTAATCAAAAAATAATAAACCCCCTCTCGCCAACCTGGTGTCGGTCTCATTTGTTCTCTTCTATCTATTAAAATGGAATAACCCATCTTTTCTCATCTATATTGTTGGGTAAATGTAATCCCGGAATGTAAAGTTTAATTACTTTGGCGTCTTTTGCTATCATTCAAGTTGTTGATTAAGCTGTTCTAGATGTCAGACAATTATTTCCATGCATTACAAATAACGAGCAATTCCGGTCACACAATTTGTTTACTCCTTGTTTTACAATCTATCTTGTTCCAAATTTCTTTTGGAATCAATGACTGCCGACGTATCAATTTCACTGATAACATCGGTCTTTGGAACACAAACGACCACTGAATTACCATCAATCATTCATTTTCAAACAAAATGAATGAATTTATTGTCTTAATTGAGATAAATACCATACACACAAGTAAGAATTGATTGTGTTTTCAATCTCCCGGCAATATTTCATATTTAATGAATATTGAAACCTTTGTCAGACTAAATGGAAAGAAAAACTGACAAGGCTCGAATTGGAAGGGTTCAGTAAAGCTTTTGCAGGACACTAAGAAAAATTGCCAATGTCCAAGAAGTAAACTTGTAACCAGTAAATCCCTCGAACAATACATAAACATTCCTTCACATATTTCTCAGGAATTTTGAAAACAGTGAAAATGCTTGTGGAAAATATTCA
>JAHZNA010005328.1:0-29244 GCA_027743935.1 Sinodicranocentrus sp. ZH6 | reverse complement strand
CTTCACATTACAAGTGTCATTTTGAGAAGAAGAAACAGTCAAATTTATTCCTTGCACTAATATTATTTACTCGAATTCTGTCAGAGGCACACTTTTCAAGAGAAAAATATTTTGAAGAGAACTTGCCCATCTATCAAAAAGGGTGGTGGGGGTGGTGGAATGAAATGAATTCGTAATAAGTTTATTTCTCCACCTTTCCTTAAGCGTAGTGCTTTGAGCTAACATAAGTTTATTCCATCAAAGCCACAATAATATAATATGTAATATAAAATTTCACTCCGACACTAATAACTTTATTTATGGCATTTTAGGCTCAGAGCTATAATTGTCAACATAGGATAGGAAAGGGGAATTGCAAAATAATTAATTAAATCTCACAGAGTTAACCGAATTTTGCAACATCATCATGTCCCAATGCTAGGTCTTTTGAAGCGTTTTGTGCAGTTGTTGTTGAAATTGGAAGCGGACGGGACCCTCCCTTTAATTTTGTATTTGGAGTGGTTAGATGAAACACTAATGAAAGAACAAGAGAGCTTTTCAATTTTAATGGCTTTTCCCGAAAGTAATAAGTGGTGTGCACGGAGTTGAACCTTCGGTTTGGACCCAGCAGATAGATAACCACAAAAGATGATAATGAACGGTTGTGCTCTTTTCTTTTCAAGTAGACCCATATGACATGCAAATTTTCTGGCTGATGTAGGTGCGGTTTCGTCATGGAAGGAATGTAGGTGTATTTGTGAATTTGTGGTAAATAATTCATGAACTAATGCTTTCCTCCTATGCATTATATGAATATATATTTTTGTATAGGAAGTCTTGGAAAACACGCCAGCATAACCCACAATCTGGATGGATGTGGTCTTTACGGAGGTGTTGAGTAGAAATTTCTATGTATATTTCTTCCGGCATCGACTCGCGTTACGTACATTTTTAGGAAAATATAGAGGAGGAATATATGGTGATGATAGTGATTGTTCTTATGTTGTCAGAATTATAATGTCACCGTTGGAATAAGAATATACATAGGATATCCTCCATAAGAAGAGGATTTCTAGGTTGTAGAGAGAACTTATGGATAGTAATATTATGATTATTTGTATGCTTAAAGTTTAGGTATGAGGAAAATGAGAAATGAGCTGTGTAGTAGCGTCGTTACACAACCCTCATAAAATATTCCCATCTCCATACTAAATTTATTGGGGAGGATGAAAAATGTGGAAATTATTCCAACTACCGGGAGAACGATTGATGAGCAAAGTTTTTCCTGTGAAAAAAGGAGAAAAAGGTAGAATGGCACATGGATCCTTTTCCATTTACGTATATTGTACGTGTACACAATCCACTTCGTGTGAGTTGTTTCCCGTGTCGTTTTCCCTCTGTCTAGCTGTTAAGCAAACCTATTTCCTAGTTGGTACGACGAAAGAAACGTTATTATAAAAACTTACTCAATTTCCTCCCACTCAGGCACAACTATACCTGCAAAGTTGTACATTCTCTTAGGGAGACTCGTTGCGTTGTTGGAGACTCGAGAAAAGTTTGATATTTTGAAAAATATGTGATTGCAATGATTTTGTTAATGATACATGAAAACGCAAATTTGGGAAATATCCGCAAGCAAATCAGCCCATTTTCATCGTTTCAGGCTCAAAAGTGCATTCCCGAATTAAGACCAATGAGCGTTTCGTAAATGAGGACAAATCCCTTAGGAGTCTCTCAAATGATGAGATTTTTGTGTTCCATTGCATCTGTTAGGATTTGAAAAGTTTGCATAGCAAGCAAAAAAGTACGAATGGTCTGTTGACATTTGACTTTTACATGAGAAATGTTTACAGTGAAAGGGAGAGATTTCATTTCCATTTCATTTAATGTATGTACTTATGAATCTATTGAAATGCCACCTAAACTTAAAGCCAGCAACTAGAAAAAAGCTCTAGATGTCCGTGAGATGAGGGTCTAATACTCATCCTTCACGATTTTTGCACTTTTTCACATTTCTCTCGAGCCCAGCTTAATGCGTGTGTTTACTCAGTGGAAGTTTCTCGACGGGAACATCCAAAGCCAATCATGATACCAGTTTTATATAACAGCAACACAAGTGTGGCTGACTGTATGTAACAAATGGAAAATGAGATTGGATACATAACTCGTGACGTGTAAAAATCTCTTGACAATGGAAAGCAATCTATTTTCATCTTGAAACCAATAAAAGGCCAAAAGTTAATCGTTTCCTGTGAGTAATTTCCACAATGGCTATTCTCTTTCATTTTACATTTTTCTTTATACAATTTTATCCGTGTATCCTATTCTCTGAAAAGGTATCAAAAGAAGAGGAAAGAAAAAACCAACAAGCTATGAGACCGCCCAGAATCAATATGAATTCCCCAAATGCGAATTTAATATATAATGAAAAAAGAATTCCTGTGACACCACACTATATTGTCAGACACCAACAGCAAACCTTTCTTTTTCTCTTGAAATACATAAAGATATGTATCTTTTGGTAAGCCAAAAGAAAAAAAAACTTTTTTACTCTCCAGCATCACATGCTTGCGTCGTGTATCATAATATAATACAAAATTGCCTACAACATGTGCAGCTGGCGGTTCGCAGCCTTTTTCTTCCTTTGCTGGAAAGTGTAAGTACAAAATGCATATATGTAGTTTTTTCTCTCTTCGCAAATGCTAAGTAGATGGGGAAGGAGGAATTGGATAAATATTACATTTTTGTTTGTCGATTGTCGACGATAGCTAAAGGACGATACTAACCTCACTCTTTCAACATCTGGGGAGCAATGGGTTCCTTGAAGAAAATAAATGGTGGTGCCAAGCGAGAGGGAAAAAATCGTATTTCTTTTTCCCGAGCAAACAACAATGGTTGGGAAAGGCTATGCTCTAACTCAACTCTACTGGCAATAATCGATTGTATTCCTAAAATAATATGAACAAGTTTTGCGAGTCTTAATTTTTCCCAGTTTTCACAAACTCTGCTGAAAACCTTGCAGAAATTGGTGCAGAATGTACATTTCCCAAGCTGACCGGGCTGGAGAAGAATTTTTTTAGAACTGCGTTGAATGACCACGGCACGCTATTGCTTTCCAGGTAAACGGGCTCGTATAATAAGGAGAACAAACATTTCAACAATTTCCACCGCTGTCAAAACAGAGCAGCCCAGAAAAAGTCCAAATGTTCCTCCGACATCGCAGAGAAAGGCAATCATGTCATATGAATCTTTCTGCTCAACGATTTCGTACCTGGAAAAGAGGACAAATAAAAGAAAAGCAATTGGAAATAATGATCAGTCACGAGAAGGCTGGGGAAGACAAGGTACAAGTACTTTCTAAAACATATACTCTCCCTCATAAAGTGCCATTCTGTTTTCCCAAGGACAAAAAAGGGAAGGACATGGAGAAAATTGGATGTATGTAGGTTGTCCTGTTTGGATTGTACAGTGTAAATGTATATTACATGAAGGAAAAATGCCTAAAGTTCTTTTTTTTAGTCTTTTTCCAAACCGCCCTTTTTCAATTTCTTTCCTATCTCAAAAGCGAAGAAACGGCATGCTTTGGCTTAGGTTGTCATATTATGGAATAATCTTCAAAACATGCTCTAAGCTAAAAGGACCTCTAAAATGCATTTGAACAGTTTCAAATTCTCTCACCACATTTCCGGAAAGTATATCTTAAATTTTCCAACAGTTTCCTCTGCTGCTACTACCACGCTCTCGACGTAAGGCGTGTAAATAAGTTTTCGACATTCGATCGGGCACATCTTTCCACACTCCGCCCACAGTTCTAAATTAGATTTTGAGTCTTTCCAAAACATTTGCAAGGCTTGAGAGTAAACATCCACGGGGTAGCACCAGTTTGCCTGAATCCCTTTCATAAATGGCAATCTAGTCCAATTTCAAACTATTATTAATACAAATACACAAGTGGAAGAGGGAGCTTTTTTGCAAAGGGAAAAGTTCGAGTATCATCAGAATATATGAAAAGATTGCGATCAAACTGGAAAAACATTTTTTTTTCATTTTAGAAGCAAAAATTCACTTTCGCGTATGTCTCTAGACACTCATATTTGAGGCAAAGTTTTGTCAGCAAATCGAAAAAATTCTCGACACTTTTTCAATACAGAAAAATAATCCTCAATCTTCAAACTACAGTTTACCATCGCGTTCCAGATTTATACCTATACATGGCTCATTCATAATGGATGAAAATACCTGCATTTGATGAGTTGAAAAAGATTTTGATTAAAGCATGTGTTGACGCAGACTGATCGAGAGTAAAAATGTTTACTATAGCATGGGTGCTCTTTCCTACTCAAGCTTTTGAATTCCTTAAGACGTATAGCAATACTGAGATCCTCCTTTGGGGCTACATTGATACCCTCGACCTCTGTTAGTGGCTCATCTTTCCGCTCATGAAAGAACACTTTGATCCCTTCCAAATCACTCCAAAGTTTTGAGTGAGCCACCTCGTTCCACATGATTGATATCGACATCCCAAAACTTAGCCCGCTGGCTTGAATCTCCCCATCTAGGTATTCATTTTAAACAGGAGTCAATCCCAGAAGAAAAAAACGAATGAGTATTAGCTCACACGTGAAAATACCAAATTCAATTTTATATAGCTGAATTTGATCTGAATATGTGAACTTTTCATAGGGAACATTTTTATTAGATGGATATTATACAATTTAGTATGCATTTATGCAAGCTACAAGTCAAAAAGAGAGAGAAAAAACTTTGATTCAATATTCACAATGCAATCCACTATTCCCATCTTTTTTTGTCAAATATTTCGTGGAAAAGTTTGCTTTGTGGTTCCCCTCCAATGAATTTATATAAGCTTATGGCGACATGGGCTGCATATATGCACACAAAAATTACATGCTTTGACAGGAACACGGAAATGCTGAGGAAAAAGTAACAAAAAGTAAGGGAGTTCTTTTATATAAAACCGTATTGGTGTGAGATGCAGGCCCCCATCGTGGTAAATATTGTTTTCCAGTTTTCACGCGTGTTCACGAAGTTCACAGAACTCTGTAATAACACATTTTCATTCATGACATCATCTGTTACATTTTCAACTTTTATATTCCTCTTTATAAATAGATTCTATTGTGACTACTACGTGTTTACCCTTTTTTGAACACAATTTCATAAACATATTTTCCTGAATGTAAAAGAAAATGTGAGTGAAAACTGTACTCGACAGTTTCCGCAATGATTATTTTACACATTATGAATACATCAGAAAACAGAGCACTTACTGCGTATACAATACTATGCGGTGAGGATAAGTCCTCCCAAAGTTGAGATAAGTTGAGAAAACTTTCAAGTGAATAGTTATAAGTTGGCAGGCTGTCCTCTGACAGCCCCATTCCTCTCAGTTTATCAGGTCTGAAATTGTGTGATAAATTGAATAAAAGCATTGAATTGTCACATGAGTTATATGTGTACTCTGTGTAAATTAAAACATGACTGTGTTTTGACACACATCCTTCCAGTTTAAAAAAAGCTTTGAGAGAAAATAATGAAATATCTATAGTTGATGATGATGATGATGACGACTATTATATATCCGATCCCAAGGCTAGTCGAATCTCACCCTCTTGGTGAGAACTAAAAATGGTACTATATCCAGTATTCGTATATCGACTAGTGGATGGAATAAATCTGTAAAAGCATCTATCTCTATTAAACAGGAAACTTGTCAGGCCGGACTTATATCGATCCTTTTTCCAACTCCCTATAATTTCCCCTGCCATGAATCGTTGGGCTAACTCTGAAGCACGCATTTTGAAACAAGAAAAGGCCAGAGGACCATTGTATCCCGCCACTACATCTCACTGGCTGATATATTTGCACACTTACTCCGAGTTATGTAGGGCTCGCTTCCAAAAACAACATTTTGACAAATACACTGTACCTGAAAGGAGTATTGGGGCACAGCGTGACATCCGGCAGCCTCAAGCTGTCATTTTGCTTTAGAATCACTGAAACCTGTGTTGGAAGGGATATCATAAGTAATACCCTGTTGGTCACATAGTAAGCAACAATGACACAGCAGGTTAGTAAAGATGTGATCCACAACAGACGCCTACGAAAGATAACAAATTTTTTAACCAACCTTTTCCCTTCCCTTTTTTAGGAATAAAGAGATTGAGTTTGGGATGGGGTTTTGTCAAAACTTACAATGTCTTCGTATAAATACTCTTTTAAGCAAAACAACTTATATTTTCTTACCGGCTCCAGGGAATGTCTCGGTCCAGTACATATTTCACTCCGATGATAGACAAGTCCCCGGAATCTTCTTGGAAAGCTTGCCGCTTCTTGCTGAGATCATCTTCTGGCAAAGCATTGTCGTTCTTGGGGGTATAACTCGGGGAAAAAATGAATCTTGCAATTTCATTATAATGGAAAGAGCTTTTGTCTACCGGAGTCATCTCAGCCATTTGCTCAAACAGCTATTCCCTAATGCTCACTCACAGGATAACTGACAGTAGAGAATCAAAGGTCTAAGCACGATAACCTTTGTGCAATTCACATGTCTCTGTAATTTCTCATATTTTAGGAATTCTAAGCATTTTCATGAGTAGGGTGGAGCACTCTTAAAATGTCACTGGGAAATAACGAGGATTTTTGTCGTTTTGATGGATGCATAATTTGGGAGAGAAAAACCCTGTCATTTCAAATAATAAGGGAAAGCCCAGCTTTCAAAGCCAATTTGCAACTTATTTAAGGGTGTGGTGGAGCCTGCCTTGTTAACTTGGATTTCTGAATGATATATTCATACGTTAAACTCAAACTATGTTTATGCTCTAAATTATATATGTCTGGCACAAAATTCAACACAAACTTTTCATGTATTGCAAATTATACGAGGATTTTCACCATATATGTATAATATATCAGTTTTGCACGGAGTTGTAGTTGAAATCCTTTGTTAAAAACTTCAAGATTTATACCAGCTCAAATTTTTATATTGATACTCTGAAAAGAACACCAATTCTGTAAAGTATGACGCACTGCGTTTATAGATGGTAGTCTAATAAAAATAGGGTTTTATGATTGTGCTAAGTACATTTACATCAAAAATCAAAATTCAAAGACACGTTCTTCAAGTATGATGTTATGACTCTTGAGATATTCTCCCTCTTTACATCTCAAGTGGCCGGAATATCCTCGTAGCGCATTTTATTACTCAATTTTTTCCAAGCATATTTCAAACGTCATGAAAAGAGCAAGGTTACAATAAAAATAAATAAATCTCGTGTGTTTTATGTCATAGCCTAATCAATATTTAATGCTTTGTTTGTACTTCCTCCCTTATCATCCCGTTTCTTCAAGGATTATCATAAAAGTAGAGCCAAGGAAGGAAGGAGAATAATCCAACAACTATTATACAAAACAATGGAACCCATAAAAGTGAGCACCTCATTTCTGATTCCCTTTGCCGGATATCCTGTTTCACAAAACAAGAAGACACGCTGAGTTAACATTCCAAACATCGATAACCGTTATTGGCAATAAAAACACTAGAAAAAATCTACAACATACCATTGCTATTGTCAATCCTATAAGTAGAGCTTTATCTGTTGCAGTAGCATCGCCGAGAATGCTCAATCCGTAATACATAATATCACCTCGAAATCCTCGAAAAATTTCGACTGAAGCTAGTCTATCCCCAGCCTCGGTTTTAATCTAATAAAAGAAAGCTCTTGTTTCACATTTTTATACAGATATTTAATGCTCTCCAGTTACTCGACGGAGGCACACAAACTTGAAATATTTAATTCTCGTATGTTTTGTTGCTTTTGATACGTACCGAATAGTTATTTGTTCCTTGTTTTCGTCTGAGAGAAAGACACTTTTCATAGGCATTGTAAATTTGTACGAGATCTTGTTGAAAGTGGATTGTTCCTATTTCATTTCTTTCTCCTGGAATCTTTACCCTGTAAACGCAGTTCTGGGAAAAAAGAAAGCAAAACATTTTGCAAACTCGAAATAAACAATAGAAATGCTTATAAAAATATTTTGATATTTTAGCCCCTTCATATGATTGCAGCGAAATGAGAAAATCTAGTTTGCGATATTTTGTTGTAAAAAAGCATTCTTGTTTTTCTCTAAGCTCATAACAAAAAAGGGATCATGTTAGCGATGTAATATGAAAACGGATGTAATTCATCCATCCCTACCTTCGGTCTCGTACACGAAGCTCTTGGAAGATACTCAAGCTCAAAAGCTTTCTCGTTGTGCCACAAGCGTACGCGAGATTTGCCACTGCAGACAAGGATGCCACACGGCGTTCCCCCTTTTCCTACGAGAAAGTCATCCTCATACTGAACTCCAATAGAATACCCTGAAAAGCAGGAAACTCCTAAAAAAGTGTATAAAAAATATACGAGGAAAGGAATCAATTTCACGTTTCAAATCATTTGGCACTTTTGATGCTCTCGGCAAAAAAAAATCTGCTTAAAATACGAATTTTTAAACGCGAATTTTCACAACCAACCACCTGGAAACCACATCAAAGTCACAGTAAACTATTTCCTTCTGACAACATTTCCAGTAAAATAAAAAGGGTAGAAAAAAGGTTTCAACTTTGGGCCCATTTTATTCAGATAATGCGTAGGCAGCACAGCAAAGCCAGCACATTTTATACAAATTACTGTCATATATTCATGCATTATCTTGGAAAGGGAGTGAGTGAGTGATGTTCGGAGAAAAGGAAATGCATTACTCAGGCTTTTGGCTTATTTTCATAAAATGAAAGTTCTCTCCCATCTATTCAATAACGAGGAGAAAAGTAGTCTACATAGAAGTGGAGTGAGCAGCTTAAACAAAATAATCGTGAAATATAAAGTTACATACGCTTTCAGCCCTTTGCCTCGTCGCATCTATGCATTTTAATATCGAAGAAAAACTTACCAGTTCTTGAAACATCGAATCGAATGTAATCATCTAAAAAGTCCAAGTAGTTAGCAAGTTTGAGTTTATCGAATTCTCCAGCATCTAAGAAATTCGATTCGTTCACTTGGAGCAATACCACAGGTGCATCAACATCGCTTTCTCGGCTATTACAGCTAGTGCTGGAAATGCTGCTAATACTTCTACTAAAGTTGTGATGATGAACGTTCATTTCGCTTTCTCTTAATGGAACTGGCAAAACAGGAGTAATTTCGTTTCGAGATGGGTGAACTGAGGGTGCTTTTGTAGAAAGCGGGATTTCCCCTGAGAGTGGGGTTTTGCCCCTATTTTCATACAAGTTGGCCTTCCTTTCACACGTGAAATTCAATTTTGGCTTGGAAATGTTGTTTCCAACGAAGGCCACCAGTGGTTGAATATTATCCTCTTCCATTGGGTTTTACCCCAGGTGGGACGCAGAACAACAAAAAGTTCTAGGATACGTTTTATTTTTTTCGGAGAAAATTATTTATTTCAGCCGTTTATATTTCGAATGTGCACGTTGCTCATGAAATGATTGCATCACTTGGGCTCTAATACGAGTAATAATAAACATGTAGATTTATTTTACGATAGCTGTTTATGCCTTTGCACATAAAAAACACTTGAACATTCACATAGACTCATATTTTGTATAAAGCAAAAGCTAAAACGGGAACACAGAAGGCTCAACACACGTCAAAACATATTGCCGACTTGCTCCAATTTCAACAATTCTTTTGTTTCACTATAAAATAAGAGCAGATAAGAACAATCCATGTGAACAAAGGGACGCCGATTCCTGATATGTTTAGTTTTTAATAAGCAGCAAAAGCTCTCTGCTCGACAAATTTCATTTCTCATGACTAGCAAAAACCTTGAACTTTGTTGTGTATGGTTCATGTGTGTGTGAAGCTACAAAGTAGAATGTGAACTATGCTTTGGTGCACTCGTGGTGCAAAGCTCATTTGTTTATTTATTGTTCCTTGTTCTCTTTTTACCCTACCCTCATAACACAATTTTGTCTAAGCCTTTTGTTTCCCCCCATTCTGTTCTAATCTTATGAGTGTCAGCGAAGGAAAACCAAAGTCCGAAATGCTGCTGACTACATTTAATTTAGACCTAGCTTGAAACGGAATACACATCAAACTTTTTCCGAATTTCACCACATGACATGCAAAATCCTTCAAGTAGCTATTGTTTTATTTTACAACTTTCGTAATTCGTTTTCACTTCCCGTTTTCAACTCTCCAGGCCGGGAGAATTTTACAGAAATGAGAATTTAGCATGACCACTGACGGCTGAAACTTAAAACTTTGCAAACTGGCTCGAATTCATAAATTATTTTGTAATCACCTCAAACACTTGAAAACTTTATTTGCATGGATGAAAAAATATATTAAAGGGTGAAGCGAGGTTATTGTTCCTTATACATTCTACTTCAAACACACCCTTCCACCACCAGACAACAAACAACACTAACGAACTACCTAATTTTGTTTACAGTCAACTGTCTAAATACTAGAACGATAGATACTATATATAATTCATTTGGGATTCGTTCCAAACAGACAACCCTTAATTTTAGCGAGTGGATAAATAAAGTTCATTCTTGTTACAATGAAATATACAAGTTGTTTCGCACACGCAGAACTGCCAGATGAAAACGAAAGTGTAACACAGCACATACAAATCCAGAAGTTTACAACACACCTGCAACCTAATCACCAGTCAAGATCTATCTGTTAAGCCATATGATTTGAATAAAGATGGGATCTCATTATCCTGTCCGTATTGCATGAAAAAGGAAGGGGTCAAAACACATCTTTCTCATTGCACATATTACGTACAGATGTTTCTATCCACATAAAATTCTAATTCTCCAGTCAACACTACACAGAGGTATATGACGCCAACCGTGAGTACAAACTTCAACCTGTAGCATGTTGCATCACGAGAGAATTTAAATACCCATCTTATAAACAGGTTTTTCTTACAAACTCTACTAGAAATGTACAAAGATTCCTCAAAAGGAGCTATGAACTAAAAAATACTTTGTCGAGGAAAATAATACATATATGTATACACCTGTTCACATTTACATTTTTATGGATGCAAGCTGGTTGCAAACATGAAGAGTGAGGTTCACTGTCAAAGGTGGGTTGATACAATGATAAAGGTCTTTTCTTTACAGTCAATAGTATGTAGGTTTGCATGCTATTTGAAACAATTGAGAGTACTACGTACATAAACTTTGATGAAAATTAGTACTTGCTACATGACTCCTTGTATGCTTTATATTGTGAAGTTAATGCAGTACGAATCTCCAGCGTAATTATGGTCGCTATTATTTCCACCTTCAATGTAATCTCTTTTTGCAATCTACAATCTTCACGCGTCACTGGCTTAAGTTTTAGTTTCAAGTTTTCAGCTTCCTTTCCACAAACAGCACGGAGTGGAGTCAGCTAAAGAGCTAATTAATGACTGTATATAGATAGATTTGTGGGTTTTTGCTACATATACGGTAAACACCCTTGCCCAAACCAATGTACTATACATTGACAATTAATATAATAACATCTAATGAGTTTTTAATGTATGCTGGCTCACGGATGCTGTAAACCATGCATTGATTGTCTTAGCAAATGACCGTGGATTTTAAACTTATCTGGAGTAATACGATTGAGGGTGAAATGAGTAAAATTATTTTCCACAGACGTCATCCCCTCAAAATCCTCTCTGGAAAGTGATTAAGCAAGCTTTTATTATGAATCTCGAAAGCATAAAACGCATGTGGTTAGCATAAAATGAAGTGTCCCATTATATTGCAGTAATGATGGAGGTTGAGTTGATGGTGAGAACGTGGGATAGAAACTTGAAATGGGATTCTTTTCTGCCTCTCTAAAACTCTCTTATTACTTAAGGTAGGTAGTGGTAAATGAGGATGATGTAAAAGTCATATATATATGTTATGCGATAAATAAGAAGGAATAAAACGTGTTGGTATGTTGGGAAGTATGAACTGATGCCTGAAGGTGATATAGAGTAAACGACAGAGCTGTATTTACCATACGTTGGTAGTGAGCGTTGGCGGACCCGGTCACATAATCCACCACACAATAGGTGACGAAGTCTATGTCATAATTTGGAATGCAGAGGTGAGGTATCTAAATTGGAAATATGAGGTGTTTTCAGAGCACGTTTCACGAAATGAGCAAATTTCATAGCAGTTTATTTCTCGTTAGTACCTTACATAAATCCTTCATTATGGAAATCTTGCCTGAAAAAGGGAATCAGTGGACAGTTACAATGGTCACATTAGGAAAGTGGGTTGGGGTTGGGTTGTGTGTTGATTAGCCGATGTAACAAATTCGGTGTCTATTAAGTATGTAAGCTTTATGATAATTGCTGTTGGGAATGGGGATACGAACAGATACCATATAATCACTAATGATAAAGCCTGAAACGTGTGGTGCTTCCTATCCGGTAATGCAATTTATTAGAATGTTTGGCAACTCTCCTAAAGTCCAATCTCAAATTGTTATTCGATCTATTTTGAATATGTGATATTAATCCGCTCAAGTTTAACGTTTAACCTTGCTGGTGTGTCAGCACGAGTTCACATTCTTATTGTGAATAGTTCGATACAGTCATTCATTTAACAAAAGTAGGAGTTTTTTTAAACCCATTTTAATATGCTGAGCAGAGTGACTCACTCAAGAATTAACCTACATAACTTTAGTGTAAATCATTATGGCTTCGCAATCGTACCCATAAAAGTCCACATAGCGCGGTTGGTAATCTCTAGCCAACTCTAATCCGATCCGTTTCTTTGAAGATTGGACACGAAAAATATTGCTTAGGATGATGGCCACACATTGCTGTGACTCACTCACTCACTGAAACATAAAATCCCCAGATTATTACCAGAAGCGTAATAAAAAAAATACTGTCAAGAAGTCCAATGTGGTATTTCATTACGAAGTACTGACTGATGGCAAACAAAAAGGTTCTTTGTATGTTGATGACAAGGATGAGCTTTTATGATATATAATCCTGCAATATGTCACAAAAGGGTCCATAGATTCGGAGGAAATTAAAGATCCTTACAGGACAATGGTCAGAAGCAGATGGATTGAAATCAAATGTATTCATGCTAGACTGAAAGGCAACTGCGGTTAGGATTGATTGAGTCATATACTATTACAACCCTTTTCTAAAAGAAACTGTCTAAAGAAACAGTGAACAATGGGAAAATTGGCGAAATGGGGTGCAAGTCGAAACACGTTCTATGACTTACCATGTTGGCATTTACAAAAACTGAGCAAAATAGAATAAGGTCGACCATCCATTATGTTTCGAATTTCGATCAGATTCCAGGAATTAAGTGAGTCTTGAGCCTATTACCAGAACAATAAGAAGCATCAGTCCCGGATGATGATTCTCCTCGTAATTTCTTTGCAAGACGTTTCTGAAAAATGAGTTTGTGGATGAGAATCCTCCTGCTAGGAAAAATAACAAGAGTTTGTTTACACGGCCCTTGTCTAAGTAAGATACTTTTTGGGAGGAGAACGAGATGGGGAATCCATTACATGAGTGATGATGGCTTCGACTGGCGCTGTGGCAAAATCTAAGATTATCAATCAAGATAATAGCACTGAATAGCACATCCTTCCACGAACGTTCTATGGATGCTTTGATGGGTTGCATTGGTCAATACATAATAGATATATGCTACATTATTGTTTCCTTTTCCACGGCTCAAGTGAGTCATGAAAGCTGTGATGAAGCGGAATCGGAAGGCAACTTCCGCTTCGACATTTGACCGCCGCCACTCCGTTGAACATTATCATCACGGCTTACAGTGTTATTGCAAATTATGAGAACAAAAGTTATCGTAATCAGTTCATGATGCTTCGCGCTTGATGGTTTTAGAAATACTGCTATTTGGTTTAATCTCCAAAATAATTACTTTTTAAATACCTACAGTAATATTTTGCGGGAGAACTGAGCAGCTAAAAAGATTATCATCGTTTACGTTAGTGAGATGATTAGTATGCTCGAAATACTGCTCCACTTAGAATGGAAATTGGATTTTAATTCCAACAAGCGGAATGGAAAATAGCAAATGCCACATGCATTAAATAAGCTGCTCATCGGATCCGAGAAAGGTTGGTGGTTGGTGATGTGATCCAGAATGAAAATCCAAATAGTGAAAACATAATCATAAAATTCTACGTATCTCCAAATCCGAAACTTCCTTCTGGCTTCTACCAACTTGGGTATAGTATAAAACTAAGCTTACCTGATTCTGGTTATTTAACTCTCTCTCGATCAATAATGACTACGCCGAAGAGCAAAATCTTCACTGATTGCGAAAATTGAGTAAATACATTATATCCTTTCTAGAAAAGTCTCCACTTCATACCATCGTATCATTTTACCTTTTCAGGACGTTTTAGATCAAGTAGAAAGTGTGGAGAAATGGGGAGCTGAAAGTTTACCTACACTTTTCTCCCTTTTCCCTAGACGGTTTGTAGGTAAACATTATAAATCGCTCTAGTAATTTGGTTCACTAGTTGACTTGGCGTGATCCAAAGTAGTGAAAGTAAACCAAAGATACGGAAGGTCTTCTGGGATGCATTTACATTTCGTTTATATGCCTTTGTCGTTTTCTTAGTGTCCGTCCCCCTCTGCACATACTTTTCTTTTCTCTCGCAGAGTGAAAGCGGACTAGATTTGATGTAATAGTAGTGGCATTGTCCCTTGATAAAGGGGAGCTGAGTTACACGAAAGTTACGGTTTCACAAAGGCAGGCAAGCGTGCATGAAAAGTCCCTGTGGTTTTGCTTGAGCAATGGACCGAATGAAATGATCATTTTGATTCCCTCTCTGCTACATTACCGCTGTGCTACCACTTCTATTGTATAATCGGGGCTATTTTCAAGATCCATTATTTTTCCCGATTATGTGAGTTTACCCCAGGACTCTACACGATTTTACACAGTTCTAGAATATACACGTATGCTGAAAAGCAATTCCTCTTCAATCTATTCCGCTCCCACAGAGCATTTCCCATTTTTACAGGAAAGAATGATGATGATGATGATTTGCATTCCCTTCATGCAGCCATCTGGCCATTCATTTGTTGTTTGAACTCATGCATCATCGCAGCCGTAATATCTTTTTCTTTTCTCGAGACCAAAGTTCTGGGTACACAACGACCCGGAGTTCGGCAAATGAAGGTATGCTCCGGTAGACAAAGCGATAATATGCTATGTAAACTTACTCCAAGGCTTTTTCCATAAGTAATTCGGGTGCAGTAAAAAGAATCTTAAAAACCAAGGAATGTTTGTTACGTTACGCTGTGTTTTTTTTCATAGAACGGGAGATCAGTCGTAAAACTGTGTTTAGCAACCATTTCATTCTCCAAGATAGTGCACGTATATATTCATTTTTGTTAAAGGCAAATTATGGTCGTGCGAGCTCATGCACAAAATAAGCTGCCAACGCAAATGTGGAAAGCAGTACATAAGTAGTCGGTTTGCGGGGAATGATTTCGTGAAACCCTTTCTATTTGTTTTTATTACGATATAAAAAGAAATTGTGATATTAGGAAATACGAAAATAACTCAGTGAGGAAATAAAGCAAGTTTTCAAGTCGTATAACACAAGTACATTACCAAATCTACAGGAAATCACTTTAACTATTTAGACATCCTTTTACGGACAATAAATGCATACTTGAATTAGTAATATTCATACATTACATGAATCATTTCCTTAACCTATTTAGCATTTCAAAGAGTGACAACCAAATGAAGACTTGTATGTTTATTTCTGTAACATTCAAACAATTCAAATTTGCAATGCTATACGGTAAATAAAAACGAATATAACTTTAAATATGATAAAATCTACCGCAAGCTCTATAATATGGCTAATGGCCAATGGCTAACCTTATAGACTATAATACATCATTTAAAGTACAAGTCCTCCACTAAATATCATCCTTTTTGTGTTGTGTTAATCCAATTTTTAATAGAATATGTGCAATGTTATAATACAAACACTAATAAATATTTAATCAAACATTGAAAAAATATCGCACATTAGTATAGTGTAGTGTACTCTTACAATAAGTGTATTCAATCAAAGCATATACGTTTCAGAGAAATGCTACACATATATGTTATTATGCATACAAGGAAACATTTTACAGTTGTTTCTCAACTTATAGATTTTTGTTACAGTTTGTGCTTTGAAATTGTTTATTACAACACATCAACTCTATACTTTTATTACTCTTACCAAATACTATGCGAGTCATAGAGGACGAATTGCACCATGTACTTTCATTTCTTCTTTTCACTCATTTCATATATATCTGAATTCTGAATACTTTTTAATACTTTTTAGTCATCCCCATAATCTATAAATTACTGCACTCTTCGCCACTCTCAATTTTTAATGTAAACACAAAGTCTAAGCCCTATATGACTAATATATATTTATTTCTTGAATTCCTTCAAGGGTAACGTGTATCTCGCTATTTTATAATATACTCATCTTGTACAATCTTCAAAGCTGGGTAAACTCTGAAGAACACATTTTTTTATAAAGAGAGAAATGTTTTTGTTTGTTGGAACTTGGAACAATTGTTTATCTTTGAACACATCGAAGCAAATGTTTGGGCACACTTAAACAAGCACACGTTCGAGATAAAAAGTATTGTTCTGAAAGTCAATCATAAACTCTGGCTACTTACTTGATTCTATTGGACTTTTACAAACTACTTATACGAGTACATAGGTACATAATATGCATATATTAGCAAAACAAGAATGAATATGGTTCGCTCGTCTTAAAATAGCGTTTTGTGACCATTCACCATTGTACATGATACAGTTAAGCATTTGTTAAAGTAAACGGCTCGGTACGTAATACTGACCACAATACAGTTGTTCATTCACTTGCATTATGTTCTTCTACAACCACAGTTGAATTATCTTGAAGGGAATTAAAGCTCGTTGATTGTCACAAAATAGATTTTTAGACACGATTTCACTGTTTCTTTTTACTTTACTTTCTTTTACTTGCAACTCTAGAAAAGACTTGAGATTCACTACTCCGTGTAAAAAAATTTGTTCGTCTTGTGTGGTAAAAGTTTCTTGGTAAAATTGTATTTTCAAAAGAATCAATTTAAACTGATTTTGTGGCAAAAACAGGGACACTGCCTAGTCAAAGGAAAGTATAAAAAAGGTGAAGGAAAGCAAAGTAAAAGTCATCAACCCCGAGGGACAAAACGAACTTAGCAGTAATATAGTTAGCATATATGGCTGATTTTTTTACATTATTCTGCCTGCGTAAAGGAATCTCACTCACTCATTTAATGAAGAAACTTTACGAGCGACTGTCTTTAGTTTGGAACATGTAATAATATAGAGATACATATCTATAATAGAGAACATTTTCATTACATACACATTTGTATTCATGTAGTAGCAGTAACGACAGAGCAGAGAGCAGGGGCCAGAGCAGAGATACAGAGGAATACATAATAATATACTTATAGATAGTTTTTTATACGAGTCTCAAGCAAACCAAGCAACCCAGGTTGGGCAGCACACTCCAGCAAGACAACATAGACACATTCCCAAACACGTGTTTAGCTTTTCTGCAAATGCGATGTGCTGTCAGAGAAAAGAGAGAAAAAAGAGAACAGATAACATGACACCGATAACTTGCAATTTACAAGTTTCAAATTCCTTGTTTTTACACTCTACCATAATTCATTAATGATATTGTTTGAATTTCATTATTAATCCGGTACAAATGTGCTCCTGTCATAAGCTCTCATGTATATCTGGAGATAACTATCATAAGACTTGAGGTGAAAGCATGAAGGACAATGATGTGATATTCGGAAGATAAGTTTACTAGAGAAAGTTTTAAACCGGTAAAGGTACAAAGAATGCCTTCTTTATAAGAAGACGGAAGATTTAAATATTATTAGAGAGGAAAATAGTGCCATTTGAGATAGAAAAGAGGAACGTAGTAGTGCTTTTCGTAGACTTCTAAAGCTGCTAGTTTATAGGGCCAGGGATTACGCTTAAATAGTAATGAGTGCGACATTCAAGCATTCTATCATGTATGCAATGTGGAGAGAGTGAAAAAAATTAATCTTGCACCAGAATCATGGCGAAGACGATGAACATGGCTTTTACGTTTGGACTAAGCTCGGCCTTGGTGAAGCTCACTTTGTAGAGACGTCGATGGCCCAACCTTCGAGCAGTCACTTTGGCCACGATCTCTTCATTATTTTGTTTCACCTAAAATGCATCGAAGAAAAGAGAGATGTGTAGAACGAAACTTACAACAAAACTACATATCAGGCAATGTACAGATGGGGACATAACATGGGTAGGGTTAAATTGTGAATTTCCAAGAGGAAGTTTTCCATGCAGCATGACGCTTTGAACTAGTCAGCCATTAAAGTTATATTGAATGATTGTGGTTTCGCAAGTGTGAAGACAGTGAAAAACGAAAAAAAAAAACTTACCAAAAACTCCGAGGATGATACGAGTACTTCAACATCAAACTGCACTTTCTCACTTTCCGACAAGTGACAAGTGAGAGAGAATTTACGATCGCATTTGCAAGGTCCATATGCTGTTTTTACGATTGTTCCGAATTGCCCACCGGATGGAAGTGTAAGTTTGGCTTCGATAGTCTACATAAAACAAGAAAATGACGGAATGCTGACCTCATTTTCCAATCACTTTGGGGAAAACATCAGAGGTATTGTATTGTAAGTGAACAGGAGGAAAGTATGGAGACTTGGAACGTGAGTCAGTTGGTTGTATTGTATATGGAAAAAAGATAGATAGGGGAAATGGAAATATCAGCCATAGCAAAAAATTTCTCAGTACAATGCCACAGCCGTGTCTTGTGTATAAAACGTAGAATAATGTGAAGATGGCTTTCTCGTGACTCTCAGTTGTAATTACGGGAAAAGCTACGACCATGTACACAACTTTGAGTGAATTACTCACATACGAAGCGGATTTTTAATAACGAAACAAAATAAGTGCTTTTTTGTCTGCACATTATTACCTTAAACCATGAGCAGCAATATGGAGTCTCCGTTTTGACATGCAAAACATGAACACCATCCAAGGTCTGGAATACCAAAAGCCTTGTTGCAGATGACTCTGAAGGTAGACACTTAAATAAAATTCTTCCGTCTGGTCCATCTATCGTAAACCCAACACTACGAATTTCTGGAGCGTAAGCTAATGATGAAGAGGAAAAGAGAAGAAAAAAATTGTGCATACTTGTATTAGAGACAGTCACTTCATTTTCCATTATTTTGACATCTCTTGAAACAGACATACTGCCTCCATTCCACTCACATATATTGTACACCAAGAGTTTTTTACAAAGACTTTAACACAAAAAGATGAGAGGAAAAGAAGAAGGCTCAAAACTCAAGGCACACAAGTTTACAAGAGTCACAAGCATCTACATGTTTGTGTAGGCACACAAAAACACTTATTCATCTTTCCATTTCTCCTCTTACGTCCAACATGCCAAGTTTACATTACATCATCCCCACATCTCTCTCCACTTTACTTGCATTCCTTTCACTCCAACAATAAATTACATTGTGTTGTGTGATGTTTGAAAGGAACGAAAGAGATGTTGGGAGAAGACGTGAAAACATGTATTAGCATTATGCATCTCCTTTCCTCTATACTACAGCTGTGTTATATACATATGTTGATCGATAGCAAATTGTCACTCAAGGAGGAAGGAAAATTATTTCCTGGAAAGCTAGCTCATGACTGATGCCCACTAGTAAGCAGCCAATGAATGCTGGATTTGTTTACAAGAAAAAACATCTCTAGCTCTTCCTATTATGTACATCCATTACGGGTTGTCTGTAAGAGGAGCACATTACATCATGCAGTAAACATGTCTACTGACGGAAACAACACATGCTCTAATTTCTTGAATTAAAGAAGCTTTTACTCATGATTACATAATGCAATGATAGAACGGTAAGTGACAAAGCGAGGAGCCCAGAGCCACAATTGAAACATACTTTCGTAAGTTCGAGACTACCGTATAGTGATATACTACATATAGGTACACATGGAAGTAGAAAGGCAGTAGTTTAATGGAAGAGTATACATGTAAGAATGGGTAGCAAAATAGGGACAAGCTAAATTCAGGTTTTTCATCTTCCTGTAAGTGCACAAGCACCACATGTAATTAGTCCTCTAGTCATCTTCAATAGTTGCAATGGTTATTGTATGTAAACGCATGTATGTATTGTGAGCATGCGTTTATAGTTTTTGAATATACTGAAAGATGCAAAAACATTTGTACTATTAATTAATTAAAACTTTGAACTATGCATGCAGATTCAGTGGAGCTTTTACTAATATAGGTGTTTCTAGAAATCATTATGCCTAAAGATAAGTGTACTTACATAAAGCAAGCAACCCGTCTACCCGTCTAGAGCTATAAAATTTGATTGGCGCAGGGTGAAAGTAGAAGAGAATGAGTCTCTAATTAATATTATCTGAGTAGAGCATATCTGATGATTTTCAATGTTTTTATTAAATACAATATCGATTGCAAGCTAACACGGAGTGAATGTATGACGGAACTATCATGTGCATTTGAAATAAAGGCTTGCATATAGTTACCGGGAAATAACAAAGGAAGCAAGATTTGCGTTTGTGGTCGAAATATATTTTCCATCATGAAAATTATATATTACTTCTTCTATTTGAATTACTTATTATACTCGTGCAATTTGACTGTTTATTTTGCTAATCCCATTATTATTTCATGCACTACTTTCCTTGTATTTGTCTTTATAAATTACACAGCTGCTGCATGAGACAGGCTGGTCAACATTTTCATTACTAAAATTTTAGATATTAGTGTGATGTGCAGCATGTCACGAATTTGACGGAGTTCATTATATTTAGAAAATATCATGCCATGCAATGTACACATTCGATTGAGTATGATCTGCTGTGGTGCAATTCTTGCCATATAGTTTTCAGCAATTTTCTAGTAAATTTTCTTTAACTAACTTTCCCCTAGACTTTTAACATTCATTACTATAGGAAATATAAGTTATGCAACCAATCTTGTGAATAGACCAACTTTAACTACTAACGATGGGCTAATGAAAAAAATCATTTTAAGGTTGCATACAGACCCTTATCGTAAAGCATGTGGTGGAGAGGTGAAATTCATGCAGGAAAACTACAAGGCTCGTGACAACATTCAATTTCCAACAAGCTTTCACAGTCACAACAACACAGAAAGAGCAAACGTAAGCATACTCATACACATAAACATGCATACCTACTTTTATCAGGATTGATGTCAACAGAGTCAACAGCAGCTAAAACTTGGAGTCCAGACAAAAAGGGTGGCGCATCTGGTGGAAGGTTAATGCCTATGAAGTTTGAAGAATCTTCACTCGTGCTTCGCTGCGTTTGAGGTACCGAAGGCAAATCCTTGCTGCCTGTTTTTCTCGGCTGCCTTTTAATCGGTGGCTTCATCACTATCGCCGAATGTTCACTATTCGCGATCGTATTATAACTTCCAATTATGGTACTTGTATACATCATGAATGCGTCAAAAGGATTTTTCCGATATCACCACAGAAGAGCGTGTTCAACGACTGGATATACAAGAGTGAAAAGTGCTCTGTCAATAGATTTCAACTTGTGGACTTCAGCGGAGGATGATGACGATGATGATAAGAGACAAACAAACTCCTACTCTCAGAGTTCTCTACACACTTCTAAAGCTTCTGTTATCTAAAGCATGTGTGAGTGTCTACTTTTTTCTCTCCTCTTTTATGTAGTGTCAGTGATGCCAATCAGTTTGTTACTCTTTTCAAAAGAAGGATCAGTAGCGTTGCCCTCTTCTGTTTTTCTTTGTTTATCTGTTGTCTATATATATACATATATTCTATTTGGTGCTTTTCCTTTTTCTCTCCGATGACACACAAAAATTGCTGCTTGTTGCTCCCTTTTAATGCTTTCTCTCTTGTACACGAATACGGGGACACCCGGCTGGAGTACTTGTTTCCAGTTGTGGTATGCCAAGCGGACGGTTTTATCTCTATAGGTTATTAACGAAAGGTTTATTTCGCCTGTCAATCAATCAAAACAATGTGTTGCACTGTAAGCGGTGTTTGTTTGACAACACGATGTTGTCCATTTCTCGGTGAGTGAGTGATGTGCTTGTGATATGCTGAGTGAGTGGTATTAGAATGATGATAGAAAGATGCAAACTTTATCCTGGAATAGGACATACCGAGAATGTGCGCAGCAGTGGGTTTATTGCCTGTGTTGATGCATCATGCGTGCGTAGGCGTTATATACCAAATCTTTCTTGGAAAAGAAGTTGCTTTTAGAGGCTTGGTTGGCTGCATAATGCATGAATATATGCTTGGCATGTAGGACAGTTTTCTTTGTTATGTGAGATTAACATTGCCTTCTAGTATTTATTCGAATATAGAGAAGAAATTTAGTTGTGTGCATATATGCATATACTAATATAATATGTTCTCGATAATGAATTAAGAATTTACTTGGGGTTGATGAGACTTAGGAGAAAATGACTTTGGCAAATTGGCAACTCCCTTTTCGTGATTTTGTTTGCTGCGATGGGTAGCAAATTTATGCAAATGACTTTTCTAGAAGGATGGGACGGGAAGTTGTGAACTCTTTTGATGGGGTTTATGTAGATGGTAAACTGCCAAGGGTCTGGAATCGGTTCGGTATTAATTTCCTTTTTTCAGGAGAATAATTTAGAAAAATCATAGTGTACAAATTATTGCGCAGTAGATTGATAAATGTTTATAACTATTGCTTACGGCTGGTGTAGATGTCTAGTTCATATTTATAGGACCTAAATAGTTGCTAGTTCATGAAGACAGCAGATTTTTTGGAAGTAAAATGAAAAGTCAGTGCAAATGGATCTCTAGACAGACAACGGAGAAAACTATATGGAGGTAGGCTATGCCAATGTAAACTTTATATACTATAATCTGCCCTTGTGACGTGAGTAATGGCTGTGTACTGTTAGATACTTGTACATGCAAGGAACGTGCTTCCTTCTTTATTAAAAAATAAAAGAATGCTTTCACCAAATTGCTTTACCCTTGTACCTGCAGAATACATAAAATACTAACAAAAAAGCCAGATTTCTTTGAACCAACAGTAAAAACGAAAATAATAACAGAGAACCACTGGCAGACAAGTAGACCAGCAGATGTCCGTTAAAAATATGTGAAAACCTTTATAAAATATAGGATAGAAGTTTCCTTTATCCTTAACACTTCCCCTTATTCTTGTCGTAGCTGTTCGCAGGCAACTGTAGATAAGAATCAATAGGTTTATGGTTTGCAATAAAAGAACAGAAAAAGGAAATCTGATGGCGTGTACAGGAATAAATGAGGGCTTTCATAAGGATTTACTTTTCTATCAAAAGTCTTTCACCACTTCTACATCCGATAACTTCAGTAAAAGTGATGTAATAATATCACGGATAGTATCTGTTGCTCATGTTGTGCCCGTATGACGACTTAGATGACAGGAGGAAGTAATTTTTACAATTTGTGGCATCACTTAAAACTTTTGTCTGAAATGTGTCACACAAAATCTTATCAGGGTCGGCGAAACTTATTCGGCAACCACTTTCATATATGAGGATACTTCCTGCTAATGAAAGTACGACTTGGAGTGCCTAAATAAAATATCTTATGTTATTTTAGAAATTGGAAGCACTAAATAACGGGGTTTAAGTATGTTGGAGATACCCCAGCAATTTATTTTTCTTAAACGTTTGTATTATGTATGTAATTTAACTGTAACGTAGTATTACTATGAGGCGGATATGTGTCTTGTCAAACCAATCATGCAACCAGCCTAGGAATAACAACGTAGCTTCCGTAAATAGCAAATACTATATAATTTAAATCTTCACACATTGTGAACGAACGAAAATTAACATTAAACCATCTTTGACTTATGACATTAAAAAGTCTACTTACCAACACTACAAGTATTTGATATGAGTACTCTGGTGAAAGCAAGAAGGAAAGGAGTGCGTGTAAGTGTTACTTATTTGTTCCTTGAAATGGAATTCATGTTATGTACACAGCTGAAGACTTTTTCTGCTTTCTCTCTATCCGACTATCGTTCTGTCGTGTGTGGTAGTTGTAGTTGTCGTTGAGCTCAACTCTGCTCAGGTGGACGAACAAGTGTCTCCCAACTCGTCCAGCACGCAAGTATTAATATAAATGCATGTGGATTCGGAATAGTGATGTGGAAAGGAGATGTATGCATGGAAGAAGAGCGATAGAAGAGCTACGCGAAACTAGACAATCCGCAGCGTTATGCTCTGGAGTAAATGTTTTACCTTAATGCGTGTTTTCCAGTAGCTCGCAGCAGCAGCAGGCTTTCAACTTGGAAGATTTTATATATGAGCACACACATGCACACACACGAAGGCAATAGGTCTTCTTGTGAGACAGGAAAGGGGAAAGTAAAAGTAAGTAGAAGACAAGATCTTTCTACCTTATAGGTCGTTGTCGTTCTGATGTTGTGCAAGTAGTACAGCTAGTACCACCAACCACTACAACTTATCATGTGTACATCTAAAAATTGGAGATAAAAATATATGTCTGTAGAACAAGAGCTGGAGACGAAATGCTGATACAAGGAAAAAGTATGTTGGCTTAAGTTTGCAAGCGCTTTTTACAGTGTGCGAAAGGAGTCAAGTAATGGGAGTCACGGTAGCCGTCGACCGTGTGTATGTGTGTGCCGTGGTAATGATGATAGTAAGTGGTAGTCGCAACGGCAATTGTGGAACGAAGGATACAGAAAGAGTAGCGTGTGAGTAGAGAAAGTATAGTGGAAAAGCAGAGAGACGAGGCAGAGCACACAAAACTATCGATCCAGCTCTGAAACCTCAACTGGGCAAAGATTCTCAATTCATATGACTTTCATCTGTCCTGCTTGCTCGGAGCTTGCTGCTCCCAATTTTACCTCTATACACATTATTATTATGGACCCTATGCTGACTTACTTATTTGCTGAGACTATATTGCTACCTTTCTCCTCATAAATGTGAGTTACAAGTCTATCTTTTCCTGAGTCCCTCATTTTCCTCGTTTTCCCTTTTTCAATTTAACTATTCTTCTCTACAGCTCCGCTATTCACAAAGCTAAGGTAGTACGACTCAAACTGTTACAGAAACCTCACTTCTAGTGTGAGAACTGGTGAGAGACGCAAATGAAAGTCATGGAGCAAGATAAAGACTATATATTATGAGAAATGTTGATAATCATGTACTTGAGCAAATGGGTGGTGAGAGGCTGTTTAAATACAACGGATTTAGTTAGCGTTTATGTATCTTACTCACGAAGTTGTCAGTTTCAGCTTTCAGCTGAAGCTTTTCTTAGAGTACTATAGTGGTAGAAGCGGTTTTCATGAAGATATATATATATATATATATGCATGTAAGTAATTCCGTTGTGTGGTTTGTATAGACACTATTAGGTTGTAAAAGAAGCGAGCGTAATGAACATGGACCAGAGAAGAGCATCGTGGTAGTAATGAAATGAGAAAATACGCGAACGACGGGTTTTGCGTCGGGATGAAACAAATTCAAGGAAGAGTAATGTAAAGGAAAACTAGATCTGCTGGTTTCTAGAATACATTTGGATTTTATTGTTAGTAACAACGCTTCATCACTTCAAAAAATTTATGCATGTCGAATGTCGAGGTCGACGCTCCTTTCACCTTCTTGGAATAGTTTTTCACTATATGGTAACGTAAACGAAAGCACATTAAAGTTTATTCCTTCATATCGATTTCTCCAATGACTTATGCTGTAGTTTTGAGTGGAAATAAATTGCATGATAATTTGTATTCATTGTCCTCAAAAGGATTTGTTTGCTTAATTCCAACTTAATTCAAACTAAGAGATCACGATTTTGAGTTTTGAGACGACAAAAGTCTTTCTCGAAATGGAATATGAAAAGTTTGGGAGCGAAATGAGAAATATACGTGAAATGAAAGACAATCGTTAAAATTCTCAATCCTATAATCCTATTACAGCTTCATGTCTAAAAAGGATCTTTTTCGGAGAAATCGAAGAAAGTTCTTTTGTTAATAGGTATTTCAGTCAATGATATTTTCAGTAAAAGCAGCCTTTCCCAGGGAGATTTGTTGATGTCTTGACAGAAAGAACAACTTTCACATTTTGAGAATTCACATTCGGTTTTCAAACTTAGGCATACAAAACAAGTATGATTAACGTGGCTCGCATAATATGAATAAAAAATACATGCACTGGCAATAATTTTCAATGAGCACGGAAGCAGACTTGTTTCAGAAAGGTTTCGAAATTTCTATAAAGATTTTAATCCCCCATAAGTCGTGTCGCTTGTAAAACTTGTCTTTAGGCTTTTGTCATGAACTCATGAGGCAGATGTACCTTCCTTCTGTGATGTCTCGATTTATTATTTAACGGAATGATCTCCCCGTTTGTCATTCGAACTAACCAAAAGCTCTAGCTGAAGATTCCACGCTGAATGCTAACTTTTAGTAGTTTCACTGTAGAGCAAAATAGCTATGTGGATATGCCAAACACGTGTGAATAATGCTGCAACTAAAAAAGCCGAAAATGACGGATGTATTCTTAAATTGCTATTTTAGTTTTGCCGAGCTGGTTTCTCCGACTGAAAAATTGTTTGTTGATTTGGATTGAAAAAGATCTATACTGCAAAAATCTTGAAAGGAATTCTGTTTTCGGCAGTCGGTATAACGGTTGATACATTATTATTTAATAGCGGGATAAAATCGACTGATTTGCATGACAAGAGACACGTACTTTTTAATTTGAAGCATTATTTAACTCTGTAAAAGCAACAGTGTTGCTCATAAGCACAGCTTACTTGCGCATTTTCAAAATGGAGATCTACATGTATTTAAAATCCAAAATTTCAACTTATTTCTTTGGACATATTTTGGAAGCTCCAAGCAATTAAATTGACTGATAAGAACTGAATTTGGGTAAAATTGCCTACCTAGTTTCTGGTTTTCCTTCAAGAAGTTTAAAATCATATGCAAAACAATTCAAAATTGCTAGTAATCTAAAGGCATACGACTACATTGAGTTAAATCGTGATTTCACATAAAGTTTTGTCAAAATACATTGCCTCTTATTGTTAGTAAAAATTATTTAATTTACGAATGAAAAAAAATTACGCATAGTAAAATGAATTTTGTGAGTCTGATCTGATCAATACATGTTACAAAACTGAAGTAAATATCTGAATTACTTAACACTCATGCTACTACCTACCGTCATCACAAAGTAGTCTTATTAATACCGTAAAAGTAGATCAACCTTATTTTTGTACCTATAAAATTTTATAACGTCCTTTCTTCTAAAAAAACAATTGTATAAACATCTTGCTTGTAAAAAAATTTACGTCTTAAAAGTTTATTTGAATATTGCGATTGTACAGAAATCAAGCAGTATAAAAGTTATGTTAAGGTATCTTCACTTCTTATGTATTCACCAGTGTCTGCTTGGTGAAAGCATATTATCGTTCCAGGATCTGCATGTCGACATTCAGAAGTTGATTTTGCAGCAGTACCGAAGCCCTGAAAATTCAAAGAAAAAATATTATCACATACTTTGAAATAAGATACTAGTTTAAACACAGCAGTTACTTACCAGAGGGATGTCATTCATTGAGTACACTACCACTCCACTATACTTTTGAGTGTTTTCCGAAATTCTCCCAAGCCCTGACTTCATTACATGATGTCCATAAAGAAATTGCTGCTCCGCAGACGACTTCAGCCACATTTTTGCCTATCATTATTGATTATTATTTTAAAAAACCGTACTATGAAACGAGGCAATGTTTAATAGCTTTAAATGGTTGGACGCCATCTTGCAGCTTAATTTGTTTAGAACATGTACCTAAACGACAAAAAACCCAGATGAAACATTAATTTCACGTTTCATCATGTGTTTAACCAAACATTTATTTGCCTTTATACATTATTTAATTTATTATCAATTGACATGAAGTATTTTAAGTCCTTTAATAGTATAGCCCCTTAAACTTTCCATTTATAAAAATGCACTTTTTTTCTATATCACACGCACAATCACAATAGATTTATTTTTCCAAAAAATTCATTCCCCATACACATGACACATTAAATTTTAATTTTTATATTAATATATCAGTTTTTTAAATTCAATTTGACTTACTATTTGGCCAGTTTTTCAAAGAACAGTCGCGTCTCCTCTTCCGTCAAAGGTCGCATTTTGGAGAGGAAATGAGAACTTGTATTGATGTCAAGATGTCACCGAATATTTGCACCGATGACTGAATTGTGGAATCCTCAAAATGTGGACGTGACAGCGAGTCGATATTGAAATGAGAACTACTACACCAATAATGTGATATTTTGTGATCAGTGATAATAAAACATATCTTCTAATGATGAACAGTAAATTATCGTGATCAACTATACGCTAAATTAAACGTGATTTAAATTCTGTTATCAGTTATTATGTTGATAAACAAAAGTGTAAATATTCTTGGTCATTTAAGATGTTGACACGACACAACTGGTGCTCTCCATGAAGCAACGTGCTGTTGCCAGCATGTTAAACAACAGAAATGAAAACCTCTAAAACGCATTCAGGAAGTTCACATGTCCCCATCTTAAAGCGCCACCCGTCTCACGTGTGATATTAATGCCTACAATTTCAGATTGGTATGTGCATTATGTGTATTTTTTTCGTACATACAAATACAGAAATAGAGAAAATATTACCATACCCTAAATCAATGAGCCTACAATGCACTCTGGGGGTACGTGGGACTGGGGAATCGTGATACACGGCCGTTTTGTGTTGTGAAGATATTGAAAATAAACCAGCTTGAAATGTGCAAGGAAGTACCGACAAAGAGTAATAAAGTCGTTTTCAGAGAAAAGTAGATGCCATTCGATCGCTTGAATTCCTTCACTACACGTTCGCTAACCGTTTGTATGGGTGGAACTGTCGACTAGCACCAGCTCCGCCGCTCAATCATATTATTGATTGATTGATTATTGCAGTCTATCCCAGAATACATGTAGAGTGAATGAGAATTATACCTAATTTGAATCTAATTTTTGAATAAGAAGAGATAAGCAAATTTCGAGCTAAGTAAGCAGGT